>JANFPS010000311.1:0-19752 GCA_024703675.1 Drosophila nebulosa
ATTTTTTTTAAAATTTACGATTTTTTTCGAAAAGTTTGGGGTTTTTAAAAAAGATTTTTTTTGGGTTTGAAAGACAAAAATAGTAAACTGGATGCGCTACTTTAAATGAAAAATTCTTTTTTTTTAAAACGTCCAAAAATTGGCAAGTTTAAGCACGGAAAAGTTGAGAAAAAATGAATTTTTTACAAATTTCACGATTTTCTCGAAAAATGGGGTTTTAAAAAGGGGTTTTCCCAGGGTTTTAATGACAAATGTAAGTAAACCCGTATGGAAACTACTAACTGAAACATTGCTTTTTTTAAAACGTCCCCCTATTGGCAATTTTTACAAATTCCGATTTTCTCGAAAAGTGGGGGTTTAAAATGGTTTTCTAGGTTTTTTAAATGACAAAAATAAGTAAACTGGGGTGCGCTACTAAAAAAACATTGCTTTTTTTTAAAACGTTTTCCAAAAATTGGGAAAAATAAGAGCCGGAAAGGTTTAGAATACTGAATTTTTACAAAAATTTACATTTTCTCGAAAAGTGGGGTTTAAAATGGGGTTTTTTTTGGGTTTGAATGAAAAAAGTAAATAAATTTGGTGCGCTACTTACTAACTGAAAAATTTCTTTTTTAAATGGGCCCAATATTGGCAAAGTTAGAGCCGGAAAAGTTTTAAAAAAACTGAATTTTTTCAAAATTTACGATTTTTCCCCAAAAATGGGTTTTAAAAAAGATTTCCTGGGTTTTTAATGACAAAATAAGTAAACTGGAAAGCGCTACTAACCCGAAACCTTAATTTTTTTAAAACGTCCCAATATTGGCAAAATTAGAGCCCGGAAAAATTGGAATAAATGAATTTTTACAAAATTTACGATTTTTTTCGAAAAGTGGGTTCCCAAAAATTTGTTTTCTTTGTTTGAAAAGACAAAAGTAAGTAAACTGGATGCCTACTTACTAAATGAAAACAAATTTCTTTTTTAAAATCGTTCCCAAATTTTAAATTTTTTGGGGGGGGAAGGGGGGGGGGTTTGAGCACGGAAAAGTTAAAAATTTCTGAAATTTTTTCATATTCAAAAGGGTTTTCTCGGAAAAATGGGGGCAAAATGAGTTTTCTTTGGTTTTGAAAGACAAATGTAAGTAAAACGGGTGCGCTACTAACTTTAAAAAAATGCTTTTTAAATCGTCCCCAATTTTTTGGAAAGTAAAGCCGGAAAAATTGAGAATACTGAAATTTTTTCAAAATTTACGATTTTCTCGATAAAATGGGTTCAAAAAAGGTTTTTTTGGGTTTTTAAAAGACCCCCAAAAGTAAGTAAACCCGGATGAGCTACCCAACCCAAAACTTTTATTTTTTAAAAAACGTCCCCAAAATTGGCAAAGTTTGGCACGGAAAAATTTGAAAACTGAATTTTTACAAAATTTATGGGTTTTTTTCGAAAAATTGGGGTTTAAAAAATTAAATTTTCTTGGGGTTTTAATGCCCAAAAATAAGTAAACGGTGCGCTACAACTTAAATATTGTTTTTTAAATCGTGCCAATATTTGCAAAATAAGAGCAAAGGAAAAGTTTTAGAAAAAATGAATTTTTTTTAAAATTTACGATTTTCCCCGAAAAATGGGTTTTAAAAAGATTTTTTCTGGGTTTTGGGAAAGACAAATGTAAGTAAACTGTATTAACTCCCAACTGAAAAAATTGCTTTTTTTAAAACGTCCCCAAAATTTGGGAAAATAAAGCACGGAAAACTTTAAAAAAATGAATTTTTTTTCAAATTCCCGATTTTTCCCCGAAAAGTGGGTTTTAAAAAAGAGTTTTTCCCGGGTTTGAATGACAAATGTAGGTGAACTGTATGAGCTAAATAAATGAAACATTGGGTTTTTTAAATCCGGGCTCAATATTGGCAAAGTTAGACAAAGGGAAAAATTGAAAAAAATGAATTTTTACAAAATTTACGATTTTTCCGAAAAATGGTTAAAATGAGTTTTTTTTAAAGGGTTTGGGAAAGAGCTATGGCTACTAACTGAAACATTGCTTTTCCTAGGTTTCAATGACATAAGTAATTAAACGGGATGCGCTACTAACTGAAACATTGCCTTTTTAAAATCGTGCCAATAGTGGTCAAGTTTAGAGCACGGACAAAATTGAGAAAACTGAATTTTAATACAAATTCACCGAGTTTTCTCGAAAAGTTGGGTTCAAATGAGTTGTTTCTAGGTTTGAATGGACAAATGTAGTAAACTGTATGAAGGCTACTAACTGAAAAAACATGCCTTTTTTTAAAATCGTCCCACATATTGGCAATTTTTACAAATTCCACGATTTTTCTCGAAAAAGTTGGGTTCAAATGAGTTTTCCTAGGTTTTTTTAAATGTGGGACCAAAAGTAAGTAAACGGATGCGCCCTACTAACTGAAACATTGCCTTTTTTTAAATCGTGCCATATTGGGGCAAAGTTAGAGCACGGGAAAAGGTTGAGATACTGAATTTTTACAAATTCCACAGATTTTTCTCGAAAAGTGGGGTTTTCAAAATGAAGTTTCCTGGGTTTGATGACAAAAGTAAAGTAAACTGGATGGCGCCTTACTTACTAACTAAAACATTTGCTTTTTTTAAATCGTCCCCCAATATTGGCAAAGTTTAGAGCACGGAAAAAAAAGTTGGAAAACTGAATTTTTACAAATTTCACGATTTTCTCGAAAAGTTGGGGTTCAAAATGAGTTTCCTGGGTTTGAATGACAAAAGTAATGTAAACTGGATGCGCTGTGCTTAACTGAAACATTGAATTTTTTTAAAAATATCGTACCCCAGATTTGTCAAACATAGTTACGAAGCAACCAGGGAAAAGTTGAGAAACTGAATTTTTACAAATTTCCATTACGATTGTTTCCTCGACAAAAAAAATGGGTTCAAAATTAGTTTTCTGGGTTTGAATGACAAAGTAAGCAAACTGGATGCGCCTACTGTTACTAACTGAAACCTTGGGGGCTTTTTTTAAATCGTTTCCAATATTGGCGAAGTTAGAGCCGGAAAAGTTAAGAATACTGGAAATTTTTACAAATTTCCACTATTTGTCTCGAAAAGTAGGGTTTCAAATGAGTTTTTCTAGGTTGTGAATGACAAAAGAAGTAAACGGGATGCGGCTACTAACTGAACATATGACTTTTTTAAAATCGCCCAATAATTGGCAAAGTTAGAGCACTGGAAAAGTTGATAACAAACTGAATTTTATAACAAATTCCAGATTTTTTTTCGAAAAGTGGGCTTCCAAATGAGTTTTTTTTTCATATTTGATTTGGATGACAAACTGTAATGTCACAAACTGTATGAGCTTACTTAACTGAAACCATTGCTTTGTGTGGGGGGGTTAAAAAAAAAATCGTTGCCCCTTGGGTTTGAATGCAAAAGTAAGTAACTGGATGCGCTTATTTAACTGAAACATTGCTTTTTTTAAAATCGTCCCAATATTGGTAAAGTTGAGCACGGAAAAGTTTGAGAATACTGAATTTTTACAATTCCACGATTTTTCTTCGAAAAGTGGGTTCAAAATGAGTTTTTTTTCTGGGTTTGCAATGACAAAAGTAAGTTAACACTGGATGCTCTACTGAACTGAAATCATTGCCTTTTTTTTTAAATCGGCCAATATTGAACAAAGTTAGACACCTCAAGGAAAATTGAGACAACTGAATTTTTAACAAATTCACGAGTTTCTTCGAAAGTTGGGTTTAAAAATGAGTTTTTCTAGGTTTGGTGAAGGACAAAGTTACGTACACGGTTGAGCTACTCAACTGAAACATTGCCCTTTTTAAATCGTGACCAATATTGGGCCAAAGTTAGAGCAACGGAAAAGTTGGAGAAAACTGAATTTTTAACAATGTCCGATTTTCTCGAAAAGTGGGTTCAAAAAATGAGTTTTTCTAGTTTGAATGACAAATGTAAGGTTAAACTGTATGAGCCTACTAACTGGAAAACATTGGCTTTTTTAAATCGTCCCCAATATTGGCGAATTTTTACAAATTCACGATTGTCTCTGAAATGGGTTCACAAAATAGTTTTTTGTTCTTCTAGGGTTTTTTTTAAATGACAAAGTAATTAAAACTTAACTGGAATGCGCTACTACTAACTGAAACTTGCTTTTTTTAAATCGTGCCAATATTGGCACAAGTTTAGAAGCACGGAAAAAGGTTGAGAATACTGAATTTATTAACAAATTCACGCTTTTCCTCAGGAAAAGTGGGTATCAAAATGAGTTCCTTTCCCTTGGTTTGGAATGACAAAAGTAAGTAAACTTGATGCCTTACTTACTAAACTGAAAACATTGGCTTTTTTAAATCGGTCCCAATATTTGGCAAAGTTAGAGCCAAGGAAAAGTTGAGAAACTGAATTTTTACAACTTCCGATTTTTCCTCTCGAAAGTGGTTCAAAATGATTTTTTCCTTGGTTTTGAATGACAAAAGTTAAAGTAACGGAATGCGCTTACTAACTGAACATTGATTTTTTTTAAAATTCGTCCCAAAATATTGGCAAAGTTTAAGCACGGAAAAGTTTGAGAATACTGAATTTTTTACAAATTCACGATTTTCCTCAAAAAGTGGGGTTCAAATTAGTTTTCTTTCTTGTTCTGGGTTTGAAATACAAAGTAAGTGAAACTGGATGGCGCGCTAAACCTTTACTAACTGGAAAAATTGCTTTTTTAAATCGTTCCAATATTGGGCGAAAGTTAGAGCACGGAAAAGTTTTAAGAATACTGGAATTTTTTTTACAAATTCACGCATTGTTTCCTCGCAAGTGGGTTCAAAATGAGTTTTCTAGATTTTTGAAAAATGCCAAATGTAATAAAAAACTGTATGAGCTACTAACTGAAACTATTTTGCTTTTTTTTTTAAACGTCCCCTGGTTTTTTGAATGGACAAAAGTAAGTAAACTGGATGCGCTCTAACTGACACCATTGCCCTATTTTTTTAAATCCGTCCCAGATTGGGTAAAGTTTGAGCACGGAAAAAGTTTGAGAATACTGAATTTTTTTTACAAATTCACGGATTTTTCTCGAAAAGTGGTGTTTTCCATAAAAATGAGTTTTTCTTTCTTCACCTGGGTTTGAATTACAAATTGGTAAGTAAACTGGATGCTCTCTAAACTGAAAACAATTGCCTTTTTAAATCGTGCCAATATTGACAAAGTTAGAGCACGGAAAAGTTGAAGACACTGAAATTTTTACAAATTCACGATTTCTTCGAAAAGTGGGTTTAAAAATTGAGTTTTTCTAGGTTTGAAGGACATAAGTAAAGTAAACGGGATGCTCGCTTTACTAACTGAAACATTGCTTTTTTTTTAAATCGTCCCCCAATATTGGTAAAGTGTGAGCACACGGAAAATTTGAGAATACTGAATTTTTACAAATTCACGATTTTTCAAACTCGAAAAGTGGGTTCAAAATGAGTTTCTTTTCTGGTTTGAATGACAAAAGTAGGTTTAAACTGGATGCGCTACTAAAACTGAAACATTTGCCTTTTTAAAATGTGCCAAATATTTTACCAAGTTTATAGCACGGAAAATTAAGAATACTGAATTTTTAACAAATTCCCGATTTTCCCTCGAAAGTGGGTTCAAATGAGTTTTCTGTGGTTTGAATGAAACAAAAAGTAAATTAAAACTGGGATCGCTACAACTGAAACATTGTTTTTTAAATCGTCCCAATTTGGCAAAGTCGAGCACGGAAAAGTTGAAAAACTGAATTTTTTTACAAATTCACGATTTGCATCGAAAAGTGGGGTTTCAATGAGTTTTTCTGGTTTGAATGACAAAAGTAAGTAAACTGGATGCGCTAATATAACGAAACCTTGCTTTTTTAAAATCGTCCCAATATTGGCGAAAGTTTAGAAGCACGGAAAAAGTTGAGAAAAACTGATGTTTTACAAATTCACGATTTTTCT
The DNA here is from genome assembly GCA_024703675.1 of Drosophila nebulosa. Taxonomy (NCBI): domain Eukaryota; kingdom Metazoa; phylum Arthropoda; class Insecta; order Diptera; family Drosophilidae; genus Drosophila; species Drosophila nebulosa. Next base: position 5,908 of record JANFPS010000311.1, read on the forward strand.
GAAAAAGTGGTTTCAAATGAAGTTTTTCCTAGGTTTGAAATGACAAATGTAAGTAACTGGTAATGAGCTACTAACCTGAAAACCTTTGCTTTTTTAAATCGTTCCCCAATATTGGCAATTTTTACAAATTCACGATTTTGTTCCCTCGAAAAATGGTTTTCAAAATGAGTTTTCTTCTAAGGGTTGTTTTTTAAATTGACAAAGTAAGTAAACTAGGAATGCCGCTCCACTAACTGAAACATTTGCTTTTTTTTAAATCCGTGCCCAATATTGGGCAAAAAAGTAGAGCAACGGAAGAAGTTGAGAATACTGAATTTTTTACAAATTCACAGATTTTCTTTCTCGAAAGTGGGTTTTAAAAATGAGTTTTTCCCTGGGTTTGAAATGACAGTAAAAGTTAAAACTGGATGCGCCTAACTTAAACTAACTGAAACTTGCTTTTTTTAAATCGTCCCCAATATTGGCAAAGTTAGAGCACGGAAAAGTGGAGAAAAACCTGAATTTTTTACAAATTCACGATTTTTCTCGAAAAAGTGGGTTCCAAAATGATTTTCCTGGGTTTTGAATGACAAAAGTAAGTTAAACCTGGAAATGCGCTCCTAACTGAAACATTGATTTTTTAAATTCGTCCCCAATATTGGCAAAGTTTTAGGAGCACCGGAAAAGTTGAGAATAACTAATTTTATACAAATTCACGATTTTTCTCGAAAAGTTGGTTTTCAAAATTTAGTTTTCCTCTTGTTCTGGGTTTGAATGACAACAGGAAGTAAAACTGGATGCGCCTACTTAACTAACTTGAAACCATTTGCAAATTTTTTAATCCGTTCCAATATTGTCGGAAGTTGAGCACGGAAAAGGTTAAGATAGTACTGAATTTTTTTACATAATTTCACCGATTTTCCTCAGAGAAGTGGTGCTTCAAAATGGAGTTTTTTCTAGAGGTTTTGAATGACAATGTTAAAGTAAACGGGATGCGCTACTAAACTGAACATTGCTTTATTAAATCGTCCCCATTTGGGGCAAAGTAAAAACACGAAAGTTGAGATACTGAATTTTTACAAATTCATGATTTTCTCGATAAGTGGGTTTCAAAATGAAGTTTTCCCTCTGGGTTTAATTGAATTGAACAAAGTAAGTAAACTGGATGAGCTACCTAACTAAAAAACATTGCTTTTTTTTAAATCGCCCAATATTGGCCAAGTTTAGAGCGACGGAAAAGTTTGAGAAAAACTGAATTTTTACAAATTCAATAGATTTTTCTTTTTTTTCCTCGAAAAAGGTGGGTTCAAAATTAGTTTTTCTTGGGTTTTGGAAGTGACAAAAGTAGTCAAACTGGAATGCGCTCTAAACTGAAACATTTGCTTTTTTTAAATTTAAAAATCGTGCCAATATTGGCAAAAGGTAAGAGCACGGAAAAGTTTGGAAAACTGAATTTTTTAACAAATTTCACGATTTTCTCGAAAAGTGGGGTTAAAAATGGAGTTTCCTTCCTTTCCTGGGTTTGAATGACAATGTAGGTGAACTGTATGACGACTAACTGAAAACATTGCTTTTTTTTTTTAAATCGTCCCAAGTATCGGCAAGTTAGAGCACAGGAAAGTTTGCGAAAAACTGAATTTTTAACAAATCATTCACGATTTTTTTTTTCAAAAGTGGTTCAAAAATGAAGTTTTTCTAGGTTTGAATGACCAAATGTTAAGTAAACTGTATGAGCTACATAACTGAAACATTGCTTTTTTAAATCGTCCCCCTGGGTTTTGGAATTGACAAAAAGTAAGTAAACTGGAATGCGCTACTAACTGAAACATTATGCTTTTTTTGTAAATCGTCCCAAAATTGGTAAAGTTAAGAGCCACGGAAAAATTGAGAATACTTGGAATTTTTACAAATTCCACGATTTCTCGAAAAGGTGGGTTCCACATGAGTTTTTTCCTGGGTTTGAATGAACAAAAGTAAGTCAACTGGATGCGCCTACTTAGACTGAAACATTGCCTTTTTTTAAATCGTGCCAATATTGACAAAGTTTAAGAGCACGGGAAAAGTTTTAAAGACAACTGAATTTTTACAAATTTCACGATTTTCCTCAAAAAGTGGGTTTTCAAAATGAAGTTTTTCTAGGTTTGAAGGACATAAGTAAGTAACGGAAATGCGCTTACTAACTGAAACATTGCTTTTTTAAATCGTCCCAATATTGGCAAAGTTAGAGCACCGGAAATAGTTTATAAAACTGAATTCTTACAAATTCACGATTTTTTCTCCTCGGGGGGGGAAAAGTGTGTTCAACATGAGTTTTTCCTAGGGTTTGAAAATGACAAATGTAAGTGAACTGGATGAGCTTACTAACTGAAACATTGCTTTTTTAAAATCGTCCCCAAATATTGGTAAAGGGGTTTAGAGCACGGAAAATTGTGAAAGAATACTGAATTTTTTTACAATTCACGTTTTCTCAAAAAGTGGGTTCAAATGAGTATTCCTAGTTTTGAATGACAAAAGTAAGTAAACCTGGTGCGCTACTCAACTGAAACATTTGCTTTTTTCATCGTGCCAATATTGACAAAAGTTGGAGCACAGGAAAAGTTGGAGAAAACTACAAACTGAATTTTTTAACAAATTTCAACTCACGATTTTTCTCGAAAAAGTGCGGTTCAATGAGTTTCCTGGGTTTGTGAATGACTAAAATTAAGTAACCTGTTATGAGCTACTAACTGAAACATTTGCTTTTTTAATCGTCCCAATATCGGCACAGTTAGAGCAGGAAAAGTTGAGAAAACTGCAATTTTTTAACAATTCAATTCAACGGATTTTTTCTCGAAAAGGTGGGTTTCAAAATATTTTTTTTCTAGGTTTGGGTGACAAATGTAAGTAACGGTATGACTCACTAACTGGATAACATAGCTCGCTTTGTTTTTTAAATCCGTTCCCTGGGTTTTTTGAAAATGACAAAAGTATTGTAACTTAGATTGCGCTACTAAACTGACATTTGCTTTTTTTAAATCGTCCCAATATTGGGCAAAGTTAGAGCAAGCTGGCTATACGTAAATTGTTGAGAATAAACCTGAATTTTTTTTCAAATTCCCACGATTTTTCCTCGACAAGTGGGGTTCAAAAATGAGTTTTTTCTTTTAGTTTTGAATGACAAAAGGAAGTAAACTGGATGCGCTAACTACTGAAACATGCTGATTTTTTTAAAATCGTCCCAATTGGTATTGGCCAAAGTTAGAGCACGAGGGGTGGGGTGGAAAGTTTGAAAAAAAAACTGAATATTTTTACAAATTTTAAGCGATTTTTCCTCTCTGAAAGGGTTGGTTCAAAATTAGTTTTTCTGGGTTTTGAATGATGTGGGTGTTTCATATCCCCAGCGCGGGGATGTGGTTGCAGATTAAATGATCGTTGATGGATGAGACGCTACTAGAATGAAACATTTGCTTTTTTAAATCATCCCAAATATTACCAAGTTAGCACGGAAAAGTTGAGAATACTGAATTTTTAAACAAATTCAACGAAATTTTTTCTCGAAAAAGTAGTTAAAAATGAGTTTTCTAGGTTACTGAAGGACATAAGTAAGTAAACTGGATGCGCTACTTAACTGAAACATTTGCTTTTTTAAAATCGCGTCCAGATATTTGGCAAAGTTTAAGCACGGAAAAAGTTGAAAAAACACTGAATTTTTACCAAATTCACGATTTTCTCGAAAGTGGGTTCAAAATGAGTTTTCTAGGTTTTGATGACAAAAGTAGTAAACTGGAGGCGCTAACTACTGAAACATTTGCTTTTTTAAAATCGTCCCAATATTGGCCAAAGTTAGAGTACGAAATGTTTGAAGAAAAACTGAATTTTTACAAATTTCTAAACGATTTTCTCGAAAAGTGTGTTCAAAATGAGTTTGTCTAGGTTTGAATGAACAATAGAAGTAAGTTGTATGAGCTACTAAATGAACATTGCTTTTTTAAATCGTCCCCCCCAATATTGGGCAAAGTTAGAGCAGCGGGAAACAAAGTTGAGAAAACGTTGAATTTTTACAAATTCAACGATTTTCTCAGCAAAGTGCGTTCAAAATGAGTTTTCCTAGGGTTTGACTGACAAATGTAAGTAAACTGTGATTGCTCTTACTACTGAAACATATGATTTTTTTAAATCGTACCAATATTGGAAAGTTTAGACAGCACAGGAAAAGTTTGAAAAAACTTAATTTTACAAATTCACCGATTTTTGGGGAAAAGTGGGTTTCAAAATGAGTTTTTCTGGGTTTTTGAATGAACAAAAGTACGTAAACTGGATGCGCTAACTAACTGAAATATTGCCTTTTTAAATCGTCCCCAATAATTGGCAAAGTTTAGGAGACACTACGAAAAGTCATGAAAAAAATGAATTTTTTACAAATTGCACCCCGATTTATGCCTCGAAAAGTTAGTGGGTGTCAAATGAGTTTATTCTGGTGTGTTTGAATGACAAAAGTAAGTAACTGGATGCGCTACTAACTGAAACACATTGTTTTTTAAATCGTCCCAATATTGGCAAGGTTAGAGTCACGGAAAAAGTTGAACGGAAAACTGAATTTTTACAAATTCACGATTTTTTTCTCGAAAAGTGGGTTCAAAATGATTGTTTCTTTCTAGGTTTGATGACAAAAGTTAAGTAAAACTGGTTCGCTGACTTAGAACGTGAAACATTGCTTTTTTCTTTAATCGTCCCAATATTTTTCAAAGTTAGTAAGTACTGAAATGTTGAAAAAACTTAACATTTTTTTGACAAATTCACTCGATTTTTCTCGAAAAGTGTGTTCAAAGATGAGTTTTTTCTCTTATCCTTACGGTTTGAATGACTAAAAAGTCAGTAAACTGGATGCGCTACTTAACCCTGAAAACATGAATTTATTTTAAATCGTCCCCCAATATTGGGCAATGTTAGAGCAGCGGAAATAGTTGATAATACTGATTTTTAACAATTCACGATTTTCCATCGAAAGTGGGTTCAAAATGAGTTTTTCTAGGTTTGAAATGACAAATGTTTAAGTAAACACTGTTGCGCTACTAACTTGGAAACATTGCTTTTTTAAAAAATCGTGCAAATATTGGCCCAAAGTTGAGCACGGAAAAGTTAAGAATACTGAATTTTTAAAAATTCACTATTTTCTCGAAAAGTGGGTTCAAAATGAGTTTCCTAGGTTTGAATGACAAAAAGTAGAAACTGGATGCGCTACTAACTGAAACATTGATTTTTTTAAATCGTCCCAATATTGGCAAAAGTAAAAGCACGGAAAAGTTGAAGATACCTGAATTTTTCCAATTCACGATTTTTCTCGAAGTGGGTTCAAAAATGAGTTTTTCTGGGGTTTTGAATGACAAAAGTAATTAACTGATGGCGTCTACTAAACTAAAACATTGTTTTTTTTTTAAATCGTCCCAATATTGGCAAATTTAGAGCACGGAAAAAGTTGAGAAAACTGAATTTTACAAAATTCACGATTTCTCGAAAGTGGTTCCAAAATTAGGTTTTCCTGGGTTTGAATGACAAAAGTAAGTAAACTGGATAGCGCTTACTAACTGAAACATTGCTTTTTTAAATCGTCCCAATATTGGCAAAGTTAGAGCACGGAAAAGTTGAGGAAAATTGAATTTTTTACAATTCACGATTTTCTCGAAAGTGGGGTTCAAAATGAGTTTTCCTGGGTTTGAATGACAAAGGTAGTAAACTGTAGACCTACTAACTGAAACATTGCCTTTTTCAGTCGGCTGCTTTTTTTAAAACGGCCATATTGGGAAAGTTAGAACACGGGAAAAATTAAAACTAATTTTTACAAAAATTCCCCCGATTTTCTCGAAAAGTGGGTTCAAAATGGTTTTTTGGGTTGAAAGACAAAAGTAAGTAAAAGGATGCGCCTTTCTAACTGAAAAATTGCTTTTTTAAATGTCCCCAATATTGGCAAAATTAGAGACGGAAAAGTTTTAGAAAACTGAATTTTTACAAATTTCCCATTTTCTCGAAAAAAAGGGTTCAAAATAGTTTCTGGGTTTGAATGACAAAATGTAAATGGATGGTATAAATGAAACATTGCTTTTTTAAATCTCCCAAAAAGGGAAATTAGACCGGAAAAGTTTTAGAAACTGAATTTTTACAAATTCACGATTTTCTCGAAAAGGGTCAAAATTAGTTTTCTGGGTTTTTGAATGACAAAAGTTAAGTAAACTGGAGCGCTACTTCTAACTGAAAAAAATTGCTTTTAATCGTTCCAATATTGGCGAAGTTAGAGCACGGAAAAGGTAAGAATACTGAATTTTTACAAATTCACGATTTCTCGAAAAGTGGGTTCAAATGAGTTTCTAGGTTTGAATTAACCAAAGAAGTAAACTGGATGCGCATACTAACTGAAACCCTTGCTTTTTTTAAATTCGTACCCAATATTGGCAAAGTTAGAGCACGGAAAAGTTGAAAAAAAACTGAATTTTTACAATACGATTTCTCGAAAAGTGGGGTTCAAAATGAGGTTCTAGGTGTGAATGACAAAAGTAAGTAAACTGGATGCGCTTACAACTGAAACATGCTTTTTTACAATCGTCCCCAATATTAGGCAAAGTGAGAGCACGGAAAAAGTTGAAATGAAAAAAACTGAATTTTTACAAATACGATTTTCTCGAAAAGGGGTCAAAAATGAGTTTTCTAGGTTTGAATGACATATGTAAGTAAACTGGATGAGTTACTAACTGAGAAAATGCTTTTTGAAATCATCCCAATATTGCCAAAGTTAGAGCACGGAAAAGTTTGAGAATACTGAATTTTTACAAAATTCCACGATTTTTTCTCGAAAGTAGGTTAAAAATGAGTTTTTCTAGGTTGAGAATAAGTTAAGTAAACTGGATGCGTACTAACTGAACATTGCTTTTTTAAATCGTCCCAATTTATTCGGCAAGTTAGAGCACGGAAAAGTTGAAAAACTGAATTTTACAAATTCCAACGATTTTCTCGAAAAGTGGGTTCAAAATTAGGTTCTAGCGTTGAATGACAAAGTAAGTAAACTGGATGCGCTACTAACTGAAACATTGCTTTTTTAAATAGTCCCAATATTGGCAAAGTAGAGAGCACCCCGTGAAAAGTGAAAACACTGACGAATTTTTTACAAATTTACGATTTTCTCGAAAATGTGGGGGTTCAAAATGAGTTTTCTAGTTTGAATGACAAAAGTAGAAAACTGGATGCGCTACTAACTGAAACATTGCTTTTAAATCATCCCAATATTTAGCAAAGTTAGAGCACGGAAAAGTGAGAATACTGAATTTACAAATTCACGATTTTCTCGAAAAGTAGGTTAAAAAATGAGTTTTCTAGGTTTTGAAGGGACATAAGTAAGTAAAAACGGGATGCGCTACTAACTGAAAAACATTGCTTTTTTTAAATCGTCCCATATTAGGCAAAAGTAGAGCACGGAAAAGTTTGAAAAAACTGAATTTTTACAAATTCACGCTTTTCTCGAAAAGTGGTTAAAAATGAGGTTTCTAGGTTTGAAATGACAAAAGTAAGTAAACTGGATGCGTACTAACTGGAAACATTGCTTTTTAAATGTCCCATATTGGCAAAGTTAGAGTACGGAAATGTGAGAAAACTGAATTTTTACAAATTCACGATTTTCTCGAAAAGTGGGTTCAAAAATGAGTTTTTCTAGTTTGAATGACAATATAAGTGAAGTGTATGAGCTACTAACCTGAACATTGCTTTTTGTAAATCGTCCCATATTGGCAAAGTTAGAACACGGAAAAAGTTGAGAAAACTGAATTTTTCACAAATTCACGATTTTCTCGGAAAAGTGGGTTCAAAATGAGTTTTCTGGGTTTGCAATGAAAAATGTAAGTAAATGGATGCCTACTAACTGAAAACATTGATTTTTTAAATCGTTCCCAATATTGGCAAGTTAGAAGACGGAAAAGGGAGAATACTGAATTTTTACAAATCACGATTTTCTCGAAAGTGGGTCAAAAATGAGTTTCTGGGTTTGAAGACAAAAGTAAGTAAATGGATGAGCTACTAACTGAAACATTGCTTTTTTAAATCGTCCCAAATTGGGCAATGTAGGAGCCACGGAAAAGTTGAAGAAAACGAATTTTACAAATTCAAGGATTTTCTCGAAAAGTGGGGTCAAATGAGTTTTCTGGTTTGAATGACAAAAGTAAGTAAACTGGCATGCGCTTACTAACTGAAACTTGTTTTTTAAATCGTCCCAATATTGGCAAAGTTAGAGCAAACGGAAAGTTGAGGAAAACTGAATTTTACAAATCACGATTTTTCGAAAAGTGGCGTTCAAAATGAGTTTTCTGGGTTGAATGACAAAATTAAGTAAAACTGGATGCGCTACTAAATGAAACATGCTTTTTAAATCGTCCCAATATTGGCAACGTTAGAGCACGGAAACGGTGAGAAAACTGAATTTTAACAAATTTTCACGATTTTCTCGAAAAGGTGGTTCAAAAATGAGTTTTCTAGGTTTGAAGGACATAAGTAAGTAAAACTGTATGAGCTACTAACTGAAACATTGATTTTTTTCAATCGTGAATATTGACAAAGTTAGAGCACGGAAAAGTTAGGAAAAACTGAATTTTTCCAAATTCCGATTTTCTCGAAAAGTGGGTTCAAAATGAGTTTCCTGGGTTTGAAGGACAAAAGTAAGTAAAAAACTGGATGCACTACTAACTGAAAACATTGTTTTTTTAAATGTCCCAATATGGCAAAGTTAGAGCTACGGACATGTTGAGAAAACTGAATTTTACAAATTCACGATTTTCTTCGAAAAGTGGGTTAAAAATTAGTTTCTAGGTTTGAAGGACATAAGTAAGTAAAAACTGGATGAGCTACTAACTGAAACATTGCTTTTTTAAAGCGTCCAATATTGGCAAAGTTAAGAGCACGGAAAAGTTGAAAAAACTGAATTTACAAATTCACGGATTTCTCGAAAAAAGTGGGTTCAAAATGAGTTTTCTAGCGTTTGAATGACAAAAGTAAGTAAACTGGATGCGATACTAAAACTGAAAAATGCTTTTTTAAAATCGTCCCACTATTGGCAAAGTTTAGAGCACGGAAAAAGTTGAAAAAACTGAATTTTTACAAATTTACGGATTTCTCGAAGAAGTGGGTTCAAAATGAGTTTTCTGGGTTTGAATGACAAAGTAAGTATAACTGGATGCGCTACTAACTGAACCATTTGCTTTTTTAAATCGTGCCATATGCAAATTTAGGCACGGAAAAGGTGAGAATACTGAATTGTTTACAAATTCACGATTTTCTAGAACAGTAGGTTAAAAATGAGTTGCTGGGTTTGAATGAACAAAATGTAGGTGAACTGTATGAGCTACTAACTGAAACATGCTTTTTTAAATCGTCCAATATCGGGCAAAGTTGAGCACGGAAAAGTTGAGAAAACGAAATTTATAACAAATTCACGATTTCTCGAAAAGGGGTTCAAATGAGTTTTCTAGGTTGAATTGACAACTGTAAGTAAAACTGTTATGAGATACTAACTGAAAACATTGCCTTTTTTAAATCGTCCCTGGGTTGGAATTACAAAAGTAAGTAAACTGATGCGCTACTAACTGAAACATTGCTTTTTTAATCGCCAATATTGGCAAAAAGTTAGAGCACGGAAATGTGAGAAAACGGAATTTTTTCCAAATTCACGATTTTCTCGAAAAAGTTGGGTTCAAAAATGAAGTTTCTAGGTTTGAATGACAAAAGTAAGTACACTGGATGCGAGACTAACTGAAAAATTGCTTTTTTAAATCGTCCCAATATGGCAAAGTAAGGAGCAAGGAAAAGTTGAAAAAACTGAATTTTTACAAAATTACGATTTCTCGAAAAGTGGGTTCAAAATGAGTTTTTCTAGGTTTGAATGACAAAAGTAAGTTAAACTGGATGCGCTACTAACTGAAAACATTGCTTTTTTAAAATCGGTCCCAATATGGTAAAGTTAGAGCACGGAAAAGTTGAGAATTACTGGAATTTTTACAAATTCCACGATTATTCTCGAAAAAGTGGGGTTCAATAATGAGTTTTCTAGGTTTGAATGACATAAGTAAGTAAACTGTATTGAGCTACTAACTGAAACATTGCTTTTTCAATCGTGCCCAAATTGACAAAGTTAGAGCACGGAAAAGTTTAAGAAAAAACTGAATTTTTCCAAATTACCGATTTTCGAAAAGTGGGTTCAAAATGAGTTCCTGGGTTTGAATTGACAAAAGTAAGTAAACTGGATGCACTACTAACTGAAACATTGTTTTTTTAAATCGTCCCAATATTGGCCAAAGTTAGGATACGGAAATGTTGAGAAAACTGAATTTTTACAAATTCACGATTTTACTCGAAAAGTGGAGTTAAAAATTAGTTTTCATGAGGTTTTGAAGGACCATAAGTAAGTAAACTGATGAGCTACTAACTGAAAACATTGCTTTTTTAAAAAAAAATCGTCCCAATATTGGCAAAGTTAGAGCACGGAAAAGTTGAAAAAAACTGAATTTTTACAAATTCACGATTTTCTCGAAAAGTGGGTTCAAAATGAGTTTTCTAGGTTTGAATGACCAAAGTAAGTAAAACTGGAGCGCTACTAACTTGAAACATTGCTTTTTAAATCGTCCCAATATGGTAAAGTTAGAGCACGGAAAAGTTGAGAAATAGGAATTTTACAAATTCACGATTTTCTCGACAAGTGGGTTCAAAATGAGTTTTGCGGGGTTTGAATGACAAAAGGTAAGTAAACGGATGCGCTATAACGAAAACATTGCCTTTTTAAATCGTGCAAATATTGACAAAGTTAGAGCACCGAAAGTTGAGACCACTGAATTTTACAAATTACGATTTTCTCGAAAAGTGGGTTCAAATGAGTTTTCTAGGTTTGAAGGACATACGTAATAAACGGGATGCGCTTTACTTAACTGAAACATTGCTTTGTTAAATCGTCCCAATATTGGCCAAAGTTAGAGCACGGAAAAGTTGAGAAAACTGGGAATGCTTACAAATTCACGATTTTCTCGAAAAAGTTGTGTTCAACATGAGTTTTCTAGGTTTGAATGACAAATGTAAAGGAAACTGTATGAGACTACAACTGAAACATTGTTTTTTTAAATCGTCCAAATATTGGTAAAGTTGAGCACGGAAAAAGTTGAGGAATACTGAATTTTGTACAAATTCACGATTTTCTCGAAAAAAGTGGGTTCAAAATGAGTATTCTAGTTTGAATGACAAAGTAAGTAAACTGGATGCGCTACTAACTGAAACATGCTTTTTCAATCGTGCCCAATATTGACAAAGTGGAGCACGGAAAAGTTAAGAAAACTGAATTTTTCCAAATTCAACGATTTTCTCGAAAAAGTGGGTTCAAAATGAGTTTCCTGGGTTTGAAGACAAAGTAAAGTAAACTGTATTGGAGGCGTACTAACTGAACCATTGCTTAATTAAATCGTCCCAATATCGCAAAGTTAGAACGCGAAAAGTGAGAAAAATGAATTTCTTACAAATTCACGATTTTCTCGCAAAAGTGGTTCAACATGAGTTTTCTAGGTTTGAATGACAAATGTAAGTGAACTGTATGAGCTAATAACTGAAACATTGCTGTTTTAAAAAGCGTCCAAATATTGGTAAAGTTAGAGCACGGAAAAAGTTGAGATACTGAATTTTTTACAAATCACGATTTCTCGAAGTGGGTCAAAATGAGGTATCTAGGTTTGAAGACAAAAGTAAGTAAACTGGATGCGCTACTAACTGAAACATTGCTTTTTCAATCGTGCCAATATTGACAAAGTTGGAGCACGGAAAAGTTAAGAAAACTGAATTTTTCCAAATTCACGATTTTCCGAAAAAGTGGGTTCAAAATGAGGTTTTCTAGGTTTGAATGACAACTGTAAGTAAACTGTATGAGCTACTAACTGAAACATTGCTTTTTTAAATGTCCCTGGGTTGAATGACAAAAGTAGAAACTGGATGCGCTACTAACTGAAACATTGCTTTTTAAATCGTCCCAATGTTGGCAAAGTTAGAGCACGGAAATGTTGCAGAAAACTGAATTTTTCAAATTCACGATTTTCTCGAAAAAGTGGGTTCAAAAAATGAGTTTTCTAGTGCTTGAATGACAAAAAGTAAGTAAAACTGGATTGAGCTACTAACTGAAACATTGCTTTTTTAAATCGTCCCAATATTGGCAAAGTTAGAGCACGGAAAAGTTGAAAAAAAAACTGAATAGTTACCAAATTTTTACGATTTTCTCGAAAAGGGTTCAAAAATTAGTTTTATGGGTTTGAATGACAAATGTAAGTAACTGGATGCCTATAACTGAAACATTTTTATTTAAAACGTTTTCCCCAAAATTTTTCAAAAATAAAAGCACGGAAAAAGTTGGAATACTGAATTTTTACAAATTCCCCGATTTTCTCATAAGTGGGTTCAAAATGGTTTTTTGGGTTTTAATGACAAAAATAAGTAAAAAGGATGAGTACTAAAATAAAACATTTCTTTTTTAAATCTCCCCGGTTTGAATGACAAAAGTAAGTAGCGCTACTAAATGAAACATTTCTTTTTTAAATCTCCCAAATTGGAAAAATTGAGCACGGAAAAAATTGAGAATACTGAATTTTTACAAAAATTTACATTTTTTTTGAAAAAAGGGGGTTTAAAAGAGTTTTCTGGGGTTTAATGACCAAAAGTAAGTAAACTGGATGCGCTACTAACGAAACATGCCTTTTTAAACGTGCCCCTATTGACAAAAATTAGAGCACGAAAAGTTGAGCAACTGAATTTTTTCAAATTTACGATTTTCTCGAAAAAATGGGGTTTAAAAAAGAGTTTTCTAGGTTGAAGGACTAAGTAAGTAAACGGGATGCGTACTAACTGAAACATTGCTTTTTTAAATGCCCAATATTGGAAAAATTTGAGGGACGGAAAGTTTAGAATATGAATTTTTACAAAATTTAGTTTTCCCGAAAAAGGGGTTCAAAATCGTTTTTTGGGTTTGAATGAAAAAGTAAGTAAAAATGGGTGCGCTACTTCTAACTGAAACATTGCCTTTTTTAAATCGTTCCAATATTGGGGAAGTTAAAGCCGGAAAATTAAGAAAACTGTTTTTTAAATTCACGATTTTCTCGAAAATGGGTTTAAAATGAGTTTTGGGTTTGAAGAAAAGTAAGTAAACGGATGCGCTACTAAATGAAACATTTTTTTTTAAATCGTCCCCAATATTGGAAATTAGAGCACGGAAAAAGTTGAGAATATGAATTTTTTTCAAATTTACGATTTCTCGAAAAAAGGGGGGCAAAATTTTGTTTTCTGGGTTTGAATGAAAAAGTAAGTAAAACTGGGCGTACTTTCTAATGAAACATTGCTTTTTAAATTTGTTCCAATTTGGCGAAGTTTGAGCACGGGAAAAGTTTAAAAATACTGAATTTTTACAAAATTTTCCCATTTTTTCGAAAAGTGGGTTCAAAATGAGTTTTTAGGGTTTTAAAAGACAAAGTAAGTAAACGGATGCGCTCTAACTGAAACATTGCTTTTTTAAAGTCCCAAAAATTTGGGAAAGTTAAAAAGCCCGGAAAAATTTAGAAAACTGAAATTTTAAAAAAACCCCCGATTTTTTCGAAAATGGGTTAAAAGAGTTTTCTGTTTGAATGACAAAAGTAATAAACTGATGGCTACTAACTAAACATTGCTTTTTTAAACGTCCCTGGGTTTGAATGACAAAAATAAGAAACTGGGGGCGCTATTAACTGAAACATTGCTTTTTTAAATCTCCCAAAATTGGTAAAGTTAGAGCACGGAAAAGGGGGAATATGAATTTTTACAAATTCACGATTTTCTCGAAAAATGGGTTCAAAATGAGTT
>JANFPS010000312.1:0-19750 GCA_024703675.1 Drosophila nebulosa
AACAGCAATGGTTTTTTTTCAATTTTTTTAGTAAAAAGCGCCAATCCCCCAGTTTGTTTTAAACTTTTTACTGTTTTTTGGACATTCAAAAAAACCCTAGAAAAAAAAAACTCCATTTTTTTTTTTTTAACTTACTTTTTTATTTCTAAGAAAAAAAAGACGGTGAATTTTTGGTAAAAAAATTTTTCCCCCCATTTTTTTTTTTTTTTTTCCTCCAACTTTTTTGTTCCCCGTTTGCCCTTACCCTAAAACTTTTGGCCCAATATTTTTTTGGGACCGAATTTTAAAAAAAAGAAGCTAATGTTTTTTTTTTTATTCCCAGTTAGTAGCGTAATACCAGTGTTTACCCTTAAACTTTTTTTTTTTTTTTTTTCATTTCCCCCAAAACCTAGAAAAAAAAACTCCCCACCATTTTTTTGGAAGCCACTTTGTTTTTTTTGTTCCGAAAAAAAATTTCCGGTGAAATTTGCAAAAAAAAAATTTACCCCCCCCCCCCCCCCACCCCCCCCCACCACCCAAGTTTTTTTTGTTCCCTTTCCCCAAAAAAACCTTTTTTTTTTTTTCCCCCCCCCCCCCCCTGCTCAAAAAACCCCCCCTTTGGCCCAAATTATTGGGGAAAAAAAACGATTTTTTAAAAAAAAAGCAGATTGGTTTTCAGTTTTTTTAGTAGCGGCCCCAAAAATCCCCCCCCATTTTTAACTTACTTTTGTCATTTCAAAAAAAAACCTAAAGAAAAAACTCCCCATTTTTTTTTTAACCCCTCACTTTTTTTTGGAGAAAAAATCGTGAAAATTTTTTGGGGGTTTAAAAAAAAAAATTTCCAGTTTATTTTTTTCCCCTCCAACTTTTTTTTTCCCAGTGGCTCCTAACCCTTTGGTTTCATTATGGGGAAAAAAACGAATTTTTTAAAAAAAAGCAAAGTTTTTTTTCAGTTTTTTAGTTTAAGGCGCATCCCCATTTTTTTTAACTTACTGTTTTTTTTTTTTTTTTTTTTTTTTGGCCCCCCCAAATTCCCCCCAAACCTAAGAAAAAAAAAAAAAACCGTCCCCATTTTTTAAAAAAAACCTTAAAACTTTTTTTTTTTTGGAGAAAAAAAATTTTCGTGAAATTTTTGTTGGTTAAAATTTTTTCGTTTTTTTGTTTGTTTTTTCTCCAACCTTTTTTTTTGTTTTTTCCGTTGCCTTCCTAAAACAAAACCCTTTTTGGGCCCCCCCAATTTTATTTTTTGGGAAAACCGGAATTTTTTTTTTTTTGTAAAAAAAAGCAATGGTTTTTGTTTTTCAGTTTTTTTGTTTTTTTTAGTTAAGCGCCCCATCCACCGTTTTTTTTTTTTTTTTTTTTTTTTTTTTTAAACCTTTACCTTTTTTTTTGTTTCCTCCCACCATTCCCAAAAAAAACCTAAGAAAAAACTCCCCATTTTTTTTTTTTAAACCCCTAACCTTTTTTTTTTTTTTTTTTTTTGAAGAAAAAATTCCGTGATTTTTTTTTTTTGGTTTTTAAAAAAAAAAAAAAAAATTTTTTTTTAGTTTTTTTTTTTTCTCAACCCTTTTTTTCCGTGGGGGGCCTTCCTAACTTTTGGGTTTTTTTAATTATGGGGGGACTTAAAATTTTAAAAAAAAAAGGCCCCCAAACAAGTTTTTTAGTTTTAGTAAAAGCGGGGCCAAAAAATCCCGTTTTTTTTTTTTTTTTTTTTACTTACTGTTTTTTTTTTTTTTTTTTTTTCCCCACCCCCAATTCAAAAAAAACCCCCCTAGAAAAACTTCATTTTTTTGGGAAGCCAACTTTTTGTTTTCGAAAAACATTCCGTGGAATTTTTTGGGGGCCACCAAAAAATGTCATTTTTTTCTCAACTTTTCCCCGTGCTCCCCTTAATTTTTGGGCCCAAATTTATTTTTGGGAAACGATTTTTTTTAAAAAAAAAAGGCATTGGGGTTTTTTTTTTTTTTTTTCAGTTTTGTTTTTTTAAGTAAGCGGGCCAATCAGTTTTTTTTTTTAAACTTTTACTTTTTTTGTCATTCAACAAACCTAGAAAAAAAACTCAATTTTTTTTTTAAAAAACTACCTTTTTTTTTTTTTTTTGTTGGGGGAAATAAAAATCGTGGAAAATTTTTGTTAAAAAAAATTCCCAAGTTAAAAAAAATTTCCCCCCCCTCCAAAAACTTTTTTTTTTTGTCCCCCCCCCCGTCCTTCCTTTACTTTTTTTGTTTAATATTGGGGGACGGAAATTTTTTTAAAAAAAAAAAGCCAAAGTTTTTTTTTTCGTTTTAGTAAAAGGCGCAAATCCCCCAAGTTTTTTTTTACACTGTAACTTTTTTTTGTTCCCCCATTCCCCCCCCAAAAAACCCTAAGAAAAAAAAACTGTCAAATTTTTTTTTTTAAACCCCCTAACTTTTTGAAGAAAAAATCGTGGGAAAATTTTTTGGGGGGTAAAAAAAATTCCCCCCCCATTTAATTTCTCCCAAACCTTTTTTTGTTTTTCCGTGCTTTCTAACTTTTTTTTGTTTTTTTTTGTTTTTTTAAATAATGGGGGGAGGAGAAAAACGGGATTTTTTTTTTTACAAAAAAAAAAGCAAAGTTTTTTTTTTTTTCCAGTTTTTAAGTAAAAAGCGGCCAAAAAAAAAAAATCCCAGTTTGTTTAATTAACTTTTTTTTTTTTTTTGTTCCATTTCCAAAACCTAGAAAAAAAACTTTTCATTTTTTTGAAAAAAACCAACCTTTTTTTTCCGAAGAAAAAAAATCGGTGGGAATTTATAAAAATTTTTCAGTTGTTTTTTTTTTTTTTCTTCCCCCCCAACTTTTGTTTTATCCCGTGCCTCCTAACTGTTTTGTTTAATATGGGGGGGGACGATTTTTTTTTTTTTTTTAAAAAAAAAAAAAAGCAAAAGTTTTTTTTTTCCTGTTTTTCCCATAAAAAAAAAAGCGCAATCCAGTTTTGACCTTTTTTTTTAAACCTTTTTTTTTTTTTTGTCCCCAAGTCCCCCAAAAAAAACCTAAAAAAAAAACTCCATTTTTTTTTTTAACCTAAACCTTTTTTTTTTTGGGGTAGAAAATCGTGCAAATTTTTGGGTTTAAAAAAAAACAAAAATTTCGTTTTTTTGTTTTTTCCCCTCCCCAACTTTTTCCCGTGCTTCTTTACTTTTTTTGTTTTTTTTTAATATTTTGGGAACGATTTTTAAAAAAAAAAGCCAATGTTTTTTTTTCCCCAAGTTTTTTTTGTTTTTTTAGTAAAAAAAAGGCGGGGGCCAAGTCCCCCAGTTTTTTTTTTTTTTTTTTTTTTTTTTGAAACTCAACTTTTTTTTTTGGTTTCCATTCCCCCCCCCACAACTGGAAAAAAAAAAAAAACCTCCCATTTTTTTGAAAAATCCCTTTTGTTTTTTTTTTCAAGAAAAAAATCGTGAAATTTGTTGGTTTTGTAAAAAAATTTTTTTTCATATTTCTCCCCCCCAACGTTTTTTTTTGTCCCCGTGCTCCCTAAAACCCTTTTTTTGGCCCCCAATTAATTTGGGAAAAACCGAATTTTTTTAAAAAAAAAAAAGCCAAATGTTTTTTCCAGTTTTAGTAAAAGCGGACCCAAATTCCCCCCCCTAGGGTTTTTTTTTTTTTAACCTCACACTTTTTAATTTTGTTTTCCTTTTTCCAAAAAAAAACCCCCTAAAAGAAAAAAAAAACTACCCCCAATTTTTGTTTTTTGGGAAATTTTACCCCACTTTTCCCCCAAAGGAAAAAAATCGTGTGGAAAATTTTTTTGTTTAAAAAAAAAAATTTTCCCATAAAAAAATTACCTTTTCAACATTTTCCCCGTGCTTCTTAAAAACCCCTTTTGTGGGGGGGCCCCCCAAATTTATTGGGGAAAACGAATTTTTTTTTTTTTTAAAAAAAAGCAAAATGTTTTTCAGCTTTAGTTTTAAAGCGGCCCATCCCCCAGTTTGTTTGTTTTTTTTTTTTTGTTACTTTAAACCCTTTTTTTTGTTTTTCCCATTTCCCCAAAAAAAACCCCTTAGAAAAAAAAAATACTTCCCCCCCAATTTTTTGGAAAAAACCCCCAACCCTTTTTTCCGAGAAATTCCGTGGGGGACCCCTTTTTTTTTTTTGCCCCCCCCAAAAAAAAATTTTTCAGTGTTTTTTTGTTTTTTTTTTTCTTTCCAAAAACTTTTTTTTTTTCCCCCGTTGGCTTCTAAACTTTGGGGGCCAATGATTGGGGGAAACCGATTTTTTTAAAAAAAAAAAAAAGCAAAAATTGTTGGGGTTTTTTCAGTTTGTTTTTTAAAGTAGCCGCAAATCCCCAAGTTTTTGTACTTAACCTTTTTGTTTCATTCCAAAACCCTAGAAAAAACCACCCCCAATTTTTTTTTTTTAAAAAAACCCCTACTTTTTTTTTTTTTTTTTTGGGAAGGAACAATCGGTGGGGGGGAATTTTGGTAAAAATTCCAGTTTTTTTTTTTTTCCCCCCTTCAACCTTTTTCCCCGTGCTTCCCTAAAACCTTTTTGTTTTTAATAGGGGGACTAAAAATTTTTTAAAAAGGCAAAAGTTTTTTTTCCGCAGTTAGTAAGCGCAAAATCCAGTTTTTAAACAAAACTTTACTTTTTTTTTGTTTTTTGTTGTCCCCCCATTTCAAACTAGGAAAAAAACTACTTTTTTTTGAACCACTTTTCCCGGAAAAGTCGTTGGGAAAAATTTGGTTAAAAAAAATTTTTGTTTTTTTCCCATAATTTTTTTTTTCGTTCTTCCTAAACTTTTGCCCCCAATATTTGGGACAAAAGATTTTTAAAAAAAAGCCAATGTTTTTTTTTTTCAGTTTTTTTTAGTTAGGCCGCAAAATTCCCGTTTTTTTTTTTACTTTTGTAACTTTTTTTTGAAACAATTTTCCACACCCCCTAGAAAAAAACTTCATTTTGAAAACCCCACTTTTTTTTTTTTCCACCCGAAAGAAAAACAAATCCCGTGCTTTTTTGTAAAAAAAAAATTCCCCCCCCCCCAAAGTGTTTTTTTGTTTTTTTCCTCCAAACTTTTCCCCGTGGGCCCCCTCCTTTTTTAAAACTTTTTTGGCCCCATTAATTTGGGGAACGAATTTAAAAAAAATCAAAAATTGTTCCAGTTTTTTAGCCGCAAATCCCCCCGTTTTTTTTTTTTTTTTTTTAACTTTACTTTTTTTGTCCCATTTTCCCCCAAAAAAAAAAAAACCTAGAAAAAAACTCCCCATTTTTTTTAAACCCCTAACTTTTATTTTCGCGAAAAATTCCGTGGGGAATTTTTTTTTTTTGTTTCAAAAAAAAAAATTCAGTTTTTCCCCCTCAACCTTTTTCCCGTGCTTCTAAAACTTTTGCCCCCAATATTTTTATGGAAAAACCCGATTTTTTTTAAAAAAGCATGTTTTCAAAGTTTAGTAGATTCCTCCCAGTTTTAACTTTTTTTTTTTTTTTTTTTTTTTTTTTAACTTTTTTTTGGTTTTTTCATTCCCAAACCCCCAGAAAAAAACTTCAATTTTTTTTTGGAACCCCAAAACCTTTTTCGAAAACAAAAAATTCGGGTGAATTTTGTAAAAAAAAAAAAATTGTCCCCCCAGTTTTTTCCCCTCCCAAACTTTTTTTCCGTGGGGCCTGTTCTAAACCTTTTTGGCCCCGAATTTTAAATGGGGGGAAAAAACGAAATTTTTTTTTAAAAAAAAAAAAAAAAAAGCCCCATGGTTTTGTTTTTTTTTAGTTTTTTAGTTACCCTTTTTCCCAATCCCCGTGTTTTAAAACTTTTTTTGTACTTGTTTTTGTTTCCCATGCAAAACCCTAGAAAACACTAATTTTTTTTGGAAAAAACCCACTTTTTGTTTTTTTCGATGAAAATTTTCGTGGAAATTTTTTGGTTTTTAAAAAAGTTTTTCCAGTATTCTTTCAACTTTTTCCCCCGTGCCTCCCTAAACCCTTTTTTTTGCCCCACAATTTCTTGGGAAAACGGATTTTTTTTTTTAAAAAAAAAAGGCAAAAATGGGTTTTTTTTTTTCAGATAGTTTTAATCGCAAAAATCCCCCAGTTTTTTTTACTTTTACTTTTGTTTGGTTTTCCCCCCATTCAAAACCCCTAGAACAAAAAAAAACCTTCCCCCCCACCCAATTTTTTTTTTTTAAAAAACCCTCACTTTTTTTCCGAGAAAAAAATCCCCCCGTGAAAATTTTTTTGGGTAAAAAAATTTTTCAAGTTTTTTTTTCCCACTCAACTTTTTTCCCCCGTTTGCTTCCCTAACTTTTTTGGCCCCATTAATTTTGGGGGGAAAAACGAAATTTTTTTTAAAAAAAAAGGCCAATTTGTGTTTTTTTTTTTTCCAAATTAGGTAAAACGGGCATCCCAGTTTTTACTTTAAACTTATTTTTCCAAATTTCAAAAAACCTACGAAAAACTCAATTTTTTTTTTTTTTCACACCCTACCTTTTTTCCGGACCAAAAATTCGTTGAAAAATTTTGTGAAAAAAAATTTCCCCATTTTTTTTTTCCCCTCAAACTTTTTTTCCCCTGTGCTCTAACTTTTTTGGGGCCCGCTTTATGGGGGAAACAAAACCGAATTTTTTTTTTTTAAAAAAAAAGCAAAATGGTTTTTTTTAGTTAGTTAGCTTTCCCAAATTTTCCCCCGTTTTGTTTACTTAAAACACATTTTGGTCCCCCCCCCCCCAATTTTCCCAAAAAACCTAAGAAAATAAAAAAAAAACTAATTTTTTTGACCCACCTTTTTGTTTCGAGAAAAAATTTCCCCCGTGGGGAAAAAATTTGTTTTTTTTTTAAAAATTTTCATATTTTCCCCTTTCAAACCCCTATTTTTTTCCCCCGGCCCCCTCTTAAAAACTTTTGCCCCCCCCATTTTATTTGGGACCCGAAAGTTTTTTAAAACAAAAGCAAAATGTTTTTTCAAGTTTTTTTTTGAGTTAGCCGCCCAAAGTTCCCAGTTTTTACTTACTTTTTTTTTTTTTGAAAAAAAAAAAAAACAATTCAAACCTAAGAAACCTTCAATTTTTTGAAAACCCACTTTTTTTTTCCCGAGAAAAATCCCTGGGGGGGAAAAATTTGTAAAAATTTTCCAAAAAGTTTTTTTTTTTTTTCTCAACTTTTTTGTTTTTTCCCCCGTTGGCTCTAACCTTTTTTTTTTGGTTTTTTAAATAATTGGGGGGAACTAATTTTTTTTTTAAAAGCAAAAGTTTTTTTTGTTTTCCAGTTTTTTTTTTAGTAAGCGCCCCAATTCCCCAGTTTACACTTTACTTTTTTTTTTTTGGGTTTTCTATTTCAAAAACCTAAAAAAAAAAAACTCCCATTTTTTGAACCCACTTTTTTTTTTCCGAGAAAATCTGGTTGGGAAAATTTTTGGTAAACAAAAAATTCCCCAGTTTTTGTTTTTTTTTTTTTTTTCCTTTTCCCCCCTTTCAAACCTTTTTTTTTTTTCCCGTTTTCCTCTTTTAATTTTTTTTTTTGCCCAATATTTTGGGGGGGAACCCGAAGTTTTGAAAAAAAAAAGGCAAATTGGTTTTTTTTTTCTTTTTTCCAGTTTCTAGTAGCCGCAAAAAAATCCCAGTTTTTTTTTTTTTTAACTTTAACTTTTTTTTTGAACAATTTTCAAAAACCTAAGAAACCTCCCATTTTTTTAAAAACCTAACCTTTTTTTTTCGAAGAAAACCCGTGGAAAAAAAATTTGTTAAAAAAAAAAAAAAAATTCAAAGTGTTTTTTTCTTCCCCAACTTTTTTTTTTTTTTTTTTTTTTTCCCGTGGGCCTCTAAACCTTTTTTGCCAATATTGGGACACCGAATTTTTTTTTTTTTTAAAAATAAGGCAATGGTTTTTTTTTTTTTTTTTTTTTTCAAGTTTAGTAAAAAAGCGGGTTTTAAAAAAAAAAAAACATCCCAGTTTTAAACTTTTACTTTTTTGTGCCCCCCCCATTTTTTCCCCCCCCCCCAAAACCCTAGAAAAACCCCCCTCAATTTTTTTGAAAGGCCCACTTTTTTTTTTCCGAAAAAAAATCGTGGGGAAATTTTGGGGCCCAAAAAAATTCAAGTTTTTTTTTTCCCTCAACTTTTTCCCCGTGCCCCTCCCAAAACTTTTTTTGGCAAATATTGGGAACCGAATTTTAAAAAAAAAAAGCATTGTTTTTTTTTTCCAGTTTAGTAAAAAAAGCGCCAAAAAATCCCAATTCTTTTTTTTTTTTTAACCTTTACCTTTTTTTTTCCCCATTCAAAACCCCTAGAAAAACCACTCCCCATTTTTTTTTTTTTTTAACCTAAACTTTTTTTTTTTGGAAAAAGGAAAAAAAATTCGGTGAATTTGGTAAAAAAAAATTTTCCAGTTTTTTTTCTCCCAAAAAACTTTTTTTTTTTTCCCCCTGGGCCTTTTTCTAACTTTTTGTTTAATAAAATCGTGGCAAACACGATTTTTTAAAAAAGAAAAGGGCCCAAGTTTTCCCAGTTTTTTTTTTTTTTTTAAGTAAAGCCGCATCCCCCAGTTTTTACTTTTTTTTTTGTTCTACTTTTTGTCCCAATGCCCCCCCAAAAACCTAGAAAAAAAACTCATCTTTTTTTTAACCTAAACCTTTTTTTTTGAAGAAAAATCTTTGGAATTTTTTGTTAAAAAAAAAAATTTTTTTTTAAGTGTTTTTTCTCAACCGTTTTTTTCCGTGGGCTTCCTTAAAACCTTTTTTTGCCCAAAAGTTAATTGGGGGGGGACCGATTTTTTTTAAAAAAAAGGCAAATGTTTTCCCAAGTTTTTTTTTTTAGTAGCGGCCAATCAGTTTTTTTTTTTTTTTTTTTTTTTTTTGGTTTGTTTTTGTTTTGTTTTTTTTTTACTGTACCCCTTTTTTGTTTCCCCCCCCCAATTTCCCCCAAAACCTTAAAGAAAAAAAAAACTCCCCCCAAATTTTGTTTTTAACCTACTTTTTTTTTTGAAAGAAAAAAAAAATTCGGTGAAAATTTTTGGTTTAAAAAAATTTGTTTTTTTTTTTTTTTTTTTTTTTTTTTTTTTTTTTTCCCTCCAAACTTTTTTTTTGTGTCCCCCCCGTGCTTCCCCTAACACCTTGTTTGGGTTAATAAATGGGGGAAACTTAAAAAATTTTTAAAAAAAAGCAAAAGTTTTTCCAGTTTTTTTTTTAGTTAAAAGCGCATCCAGTTTTTTTTTTTTTTTGAAAACCTTTTTTTACTTTTTGTTTTCCCCCCCCCCCCCCCCCCCCCCCCCCCATTTTTTTCAAACCCTAGAAACTTTCAACATTTTTTTTTTTTTGAAAAAGGCCACTTTTTTTTTTTTTTTTTTTTTCGAAAAAAATCCCGTGGAATTTTTTTGGCACAAAATTCCCCCAAGTTTTTTTTCCCCCCCTCCACTTTTTTCCCCCGTTGGGGCCTCCTAACTTTTGTTTTGCCCCAATATTGGGGGGGAACATTTTTTTAAAAAAAAAAAGCATTTTGTTTTTTTTTTTTTCCCAGGTTTTTTGTTTTTAGTAAGCGCAACAAATCCCATTTTTTTTTACTCCTTTACTTTTGTTTGTTCCCCCCCCCCCAATTTTCCAAAAACCTAGAAAAAATAAAACTCAATTTTTTTTTAAAAACCCCTACTTTTTTGATAAAAAATCGTGGAAATTTTTGGTTTAAAAAAAAATTTCCCCCAAAGTAATTTCCCCCTGTTTCAAACTTTTTTTTTCCGGCCTTCTAACTTTTTTTAGTTTGTTTTTTAATATGGGGGGAAAAACCGATTTTAAAAAAAGCCCAAAGGGTTTTTTTTTCAAGTTTTAGTAAGCCCCGGGGGCAAAATCCCCCAGTTTTTTTTTTTACTTTTTTTTTAAGACGTTTTTTTTGTTTTTCCCATTTCCCCAAACCCTGAAAAAAAAAACTTTTCCCCAATTTTTTGAAACAACACCTTTTTTTTTTTTCGAGGGGAAAAAAATCGTTTGAAAAACATTTTATAAAAATTTTGCAGGTTTTTTTCACCTCAACTTTTTTTTTTTCCCCGTGCTCTAACTTTGTTTTTTTAAAAATAGGGGGGAAAAACGAATTTTAAAAAAAAAAGCAAAGTTTTTTTTTTTTCTTTGTTTTTTAGTAAAAAACGGGCCCCCCCAAAAAAAAAATCCCTTTTGTTACCTTTTAACACTTTTTTTTTTTTTCCATTTCCCCCCCCCCAAACCCCCTAAGAAAAAAAAACTTACATTTTTTTTTTTTTTTGAACCCCCTTTTTTTCCGAAGAAAATTTCGTGGGGGGGGGGGGGAATTTTGGGTAATAAATTTTTAAAGTTTTTTTTCTTTTTCAAAAAAACTTTTTTTTTTTTTCCCCGTGGGCCTCTAACTTTTTTTGGGCCAATATTGGGGGGAACCGGAATTTTTTTTCAAAAAAAAAAAAAGCAATGTTTTCCAAGTTTTTTTGTTAGTAATTGCGCCAATCCCCCCCCCCCGTTTAAAACCTTTGAACTTTTTTTTTGTTTCACCATTCCCAAAAACTTTTTTTTTGTTTTTTTTTTTGTTAAATAGGGACGATTTTTTAAAAAAAAAGCCAGAAAAGTTTTTTCTTGGTTTAGGGTAGCGCCCAAAATCCCCACAGTTTTTTTTACTTTTTTATTTTTTTACTTTTGTTTCATTTTCCCCAAAAAACCTAAGAAAACAACTTAAAATTTTTTTTTTGGGAACCCACCTTTTTTTTTTTTCAAGGAAAAAAAATTCGTGGGGAAAAATTTTTTTTTTGGTTAAAAAAAAAAATTTTTTGTTTTCCCTCAAATTTTTGCCTGGGGCTCCTTTAACCTTTGCCCCAATTTTATGTGGACCGAAAAATTTTTAAAAAAAAAAAAGCCAAAGTTTTTTTTTTTTTTTCCCAAGGTTTAGTAAGCGCAGCCCCCCAGTTTTAACTTACTTTTTTTTTTTTTTTTTTTGTTTTTCCCCATTTCAAACCCTTAGAAAAAAACTCATTTTTGAACAACCACTTTTTTTTTCCCCCGAGAAAAAAAAAAAAAAAAAATTCGTAAATTTGGGGGTTAAAAAAAAAGTGTTCCCTTGTTGTGTTTTTTTCCCTCCACTTTGTTTTTTTTTGTTTTTCGTGGCCTTCCCTAACCTTGGCCCCCCCCCATATTTGGGAACGAATTTTTTTGAAAAAAAAAGCAAAAAGTGTTTTTCCAGTTTTTTTTTTTAGTAAGCGGCCAAAAAATCCCCAAGTTTTTTTTTTTTACTTTTTAAACTTTTTTTTGTTTCCCCAATTTTCCCCCAAACACCTTTAGAAAAAAACTTCCCATTTTTTTTTTTAAAACCTACTTTTGGAAAAAAAATCGTGGGGAATTTTTTTTGTGAAAAAATTTCCAAGTTTTTTTCTCAAAACTTTTTTTTGTTTTCCCGGGCTCCTTAACTTTGTTTAATATGGGGGAAACCCTTAATTTTGTTTTTTAAAAAAAAGCCCCCCCCAAAAAAGGTTTTTTTTTTTTTTTTTTTTTTTTCCAGTAGTTTTAAGCGCCCCATCCCAGGTTTTTTTTAAAAAACTTTTTACCTTTTTTGTCCCCCCCCCCCCCCCCCCAATTCCAAAAACCCTAAAAGGAAAAAACTCCCCAATTTTTTGGAAGCCACTTTTTTCGAAAAAAAAATTCGTTGAAAATTTTTGGGGGCAAAAATTCAGTTTGTTTTTCTCCCCCCAACCTTTTTTTTTTTTTCCCCCGTGGCTTCTAAACCTTTTTTGGCCCAATAAATTGGGGGAAAAAACGAGTTTTTGTTAAAAAAAAAAAAAGCAATTGTTTTTTTTCCAGTTTATTAGCCGCAATCCCAAAGGGTTTTTTTACTTGTTTTTTTACCTTTTTTTTTTTTTTTTGTCCATTCCAAACCTTAAAAGAAAAAAAAACCCCCTCCATTTTTTTACCCCTACTTTTTTTGAGAAAAAAATCCGGGGTTGGAATTGTGGTTAAAAAAAATTTTCAAGTTTGTTGTTTTGTTTTTTTTTCTTCAACTTTTCCGTGGCCTACCTTAAACTTTGTTTTGTTTTTTTTAATTTATGGGGGAAACGAAATTTTTAAAAAAAAGGCAAAAAAGTTTTTTTTTTTTTCCAGGTTTAGGTAAGCCGGCCCCAAAAAAAAATCCCGTTTTTTTTACTTTTACTTTTTTGTCCATTCCAAACTTTTAAAAACTTCAGTTTTTTGAACCCCCCACTTTTTCGAGAAAAAATTTTCGGTTGAAAATTTTGGGTTGAAAAATTTCGAAGTATTCCCCTTCCGCAACTGTTTTTGGGGTTGGCCTCCTAAAGTTTTTGGCCCCAAAATTATTGGGGGGGAAAAACCCTAATTTTTGTTAAAAAAAAAGCAATGGGTTTTTCGTTTTTAGTAAAAGCGGTAAAAATCCCCCAGTTTTTTTTAACTTAACTTTTTTAATGTTTCCCCCCAATTTCAAAAACCCTAGAAAACTCCCCCCCCCAATTTTTTTTTTTTTTTGAAAAAAAAGCCCACCACTTTTTTTTTTTTTTTCGAAAAAAAAAACATTCCCCCGGTGGGGAAAATTTTATTTTTTTTGGCCCCCCCAAAAAAAATTTTCCCCCCCCCCCCCAAGTTTTTTTTCCCCTCCCCAACTTTTTTTTTTTTTTTCCCCGTTGGCTCCCCTAACTTTGCCAATTTAATTTGGGAAAAACGGACTTTTTTTTTTAAAAAAGCATTGGTTTTTTGTTTCAAAGTTTTTTAAGTTTAAAAGCGGGCAAAATCCCATTTTGTTTCACCTTTAACTTTTTTTTTGTTCCCCCCCCCCCCCCCCCCAATTTCAAAAAACCTAAGACAAACTTCAGTTTTTTTTTTTTAAAAACCTACTTTTTTTTTTGAAGAAAAATCGTGGGAATTTTTTTTTGGTAAAAAAATTCCAGTTTTTTTTTTCCTTTCCCAACTTTTTTTTTTTCCGTGTGCTTTTCTAACCCTTTTTTTTGTGGTTTTTTTTTTAATATGGGGAACGAAAAATTTAAACAAAAAAAAAAAAGCAAAAAAAAGTTTTTTTTTTTTGTTTTCCCCAGATTTTTTTTTTTTTTTTTTTTTTTTAATTAAAACGCCAATCCGTTTTTTTTTTTTAAACTTTTACTTTTGGTCCCCAAATTCAACCTAAGAAAAAAAAAAAAAACTTCCCATTTTTTTTTTGGAAACCCTACCCACTTTTTTTTTCCAGAAAAGAAAATCGTGGTGAAACAAAAGAATTTTTTGGTTTTTTTAAAATTTGTCCAGTTTTTTTTTTTCCCTCCCAACCTTTTTTTTTTTTTTTTCCCGTGGGGGGGCTTTTTCTAAACAAAGTTTTTTGGGGGTAAAATATTGGGGGAACCAAAAATTTTTTTTAAAAAAAGCCCCAAATGTGTTTTTCCCAAGTTTTTAGTTAAAAAGCGCAAAAAAAAAATCCCCAGTTTTTTTGTTGTTTGTTTTTTTTTTTTAACCTCCAAAACTTTTGTTTTTTTGTTTCCCCCCCCCCCAATTCCAAACCTAGAAAAAAAACTCCCCATTTTTTTGAATCCCCCCAACTTTTCAGCCAAAGAAAAAATTCCCCGTGGGGGAAATTTTTTTGAAAAAAATTCCCCCAAGTTATTTCCCCCTCCCCCCAACTTTTTTTTCGTGCCTTTCCCCCTACTTTTTGCCAAATATTTTTTGGGAAACGAAATTTTTTTAAAAAAAAAAGCAATGTTTTTTTTTTTGTTCCAAGTCTTTTTAGTTAAAGCCGCCAATCCAGTTTTACTCCACTTTTTGGTCCCACCCCCCCCCCCATTTCCAACCTTATAAAAAAACCCCCCTTTCATTTTTTTGAAACCCCCAATTTTTTTTTTTTTGTTTTGTTTCCCCGGAAAAAAAAAACTGAAATTTGGTAAAAAATTCCCAAAAAGTTTTTTCCTTTCAAAACTTTTTTGTTTTTTTTCCCGTGGCTTTTTTCTAAACTTTGAAAAATTTTTTTTGGGACCGATGTTTTTTAAAAAAAAAAAAAGGCAAATGGTTTGTTTTTTTTTCAGTTTTTTTTTTAGTAGCGCATTCCAAGTTTTGTTTTTTTTTTTTTACTTTACATTTTTTTTCCCCCCCCCAATTTTCACCCAAACCCTTAGACAAAAAACTCATTTTTTTTTTTTTTTTTTTTTTAACCCCCTTAACTTTTTTTTTGAGAAAAATTTTCCGGTGGGGAATTGTTGGGGTTAAAATTTTTCCCCCCCAGTTTTTTTTTTTCTTTTTTCACTCACCTTTTTTTCGTTCTTCCTAACCTTTGTTATAAATGGGGGGAACTAATTGTGTAAAAAAAAAAAAGCAAAACTTTGTTTTTTTTTTCAGGTTTTTTTTTTAGGTGCGCCAAATCCATTTTTTTTACTTTTTTACTTTTTTGTTTTCCCCCCCCCCATTTCCCAAAAACCCTAAAAAAAAACTAATTTTTTTTTTGGGAACCCACCCCACTTTTTCGAAAGAAAAAATCGGTGGGGAAAAATTTGTTTAAAAAAATTTTCCCCCCCAATTTTTTTTTTTTGTCCCCTCAACTTTTTTTTTTTGTTTTCGTCTACTAACACTTTTTGCCAAATAATTTTTTTTGGGGGAAAACAATTTTTAAAAAGGCCAAAATGTTTTTCCAGTTTTTAGTAGGCCCGGCATCCAGTTTTGTTTTTAACTTTAACAACTTTTTTGAACCCCAAAAATTTTTTCAAACCTAGAAAAACTCCATTTTTTTTTTTGGGACCCACTTTTGTTTTCGAGAAAATCCCGTGGGATTTTTTTGTAAAAAAAATTTTCCCCCAAGTTATTCCCCCTTCCCAAAAAACTTTGTTTTCCCCGTTTTGCTTCTAACCTGGTGGGCCAAAAATATTTGGGGAAAACGAAAATTTTTTTTTTTTAAAAAAAAAAGCAAAATTTGTTTTTTTTCAGATTTAATTTAACCGGGCAAAATCCAGTTTTTTTACTTGTAAAACTTTTTGTCCCCATTTTTCAAAAACCTAAGAAAAAACTCCATTTTTTTTTTTTTTAACCTACCCCTTTTTTTTTCCCGAGAAAAAATCCCGTGGGAAAATTTGGTAAAAAAAATTTTGTTTTTTTCCCAACGTTTTTTTTTTTTTTTCTTCCAACTTTTTTTTTTTCCCCCCTGCTCTAACTTTTTTGGGGGCCCAATAAATTTTTTGGGAACCCCGAAATTTAAAAAAAAAAAGCCCCCAATGTGTTTTTTTCCAAAGTTTAATAGAAAAATTATCCCAGTGTTTAAAAACTTCCTTTTTTTTTGTTCCCCCCCTTCCCAAACAAAACCCCAGAAAAAAACTCCCCATTTTTTTTTTGGAAAAAAACCCACCCTTTTTTTCCGAAACCAATCGTGGAAAAAAATTTGTTGTTGTTTAAAAAAAAATTTCCAGTTTTTTTTTTTTTTTTTTTTTCCCTTCCAACTTTTTTCCCCCCGGGCTCCTAACTTTGCCCCCAATAAATGGGGGAACCGAATTTTTTTTTTTTTTAAAAAGCAATGTGTTTTTTAGGTTTTTTTTTTTTTTTTTTGTTTTTTAGTTTTAAGCCTCAATCCCCCCAGTTTTTTTAACTTAAACTTTTTTTTTTGTCCCCCCCCCCCAAATTTCAAAAACCTAGAAAAAAAAAAAAAAAAAAACTATTTTTGTTTTGAACCCCACCTTTGTTCCCACCGAAAAGAAATCGTGGAATTTTGTTGGTTTTTTTTTTGTTTTAAAAAATTTCAGTTAATTCCCCCCCTTTTCCCCAACTTTTTTTTTTCCCCGTTTGGCTTCTAAACCCTTTTGCCCCAAATTTGGGGAAAAAACCCCCGAAATTTAAAAAAAAAGGCCATGGTTTTTTAGATTAGGTACGCAAATCCCCCCAGTTTTTTTTAACTTAACTTTTTTTTTTTGTTTGTCATTTTTCAAAAACCCGAGGAAACTCCCCATTTTTTTTTAAAAAAACCTAAAACTTTTCAGAAAAAAATTTTTCTGGGGGGGAAATTTTTTTGTTTTAAAAAAATTTCGTTTTTTTTTTTCCTCCCCAAACTTTTTTTTTTCCGTTGGCCCTTCCCTTAAAAAACTTTTTTGCCCAATTTTTATTGGGGACAAAAAACCGAAATTTAAAAAAAAGCAAATGTTTTTTTGTCCAGAAATAGTAGCGCATCCCCAGTTTTTTTTTTAACCTTTTTTTTAACTATTTTTTTTCCCCCCCATTGCAAACCCCTAGAAAAAAAAAACCTCCCCCCCCCAAATTTTTTTTTTTTTAACCTACTTTTTTTCGACAAAAAAATTCCCCCCGGAAATTTTTGGTTTAAAAAAAAATTTTCCCCCCCAGTATTTTTTTCCCCTCACTTTTTTTTCCGGCTTTTTTTCTAAACCCTTTTGGGGGCCCCCCATTAAATGGGGGGGACCGGAATTTTACAAACAAAAGCCAAATGGTTTGTTTTTAGTTTTTGTTTTTTTAGTAGCCTTCCCAATCCAGTTTTTTTTTTTTTAACTTAAACTTTTTTTTTTGTCCAATTTTTTCAAAAAAAACCCTTAGGAAAAAAAAAAAAAAAAAAACTAATTTTTTTGAAACCCACCTTTTTTTTTGTTTTTTCCCGAGGAAAAAAGTCCGGTGGGGGGAAATTTGGTTTAAAAAATTTCCAGTTATTCTCCCCCAAACCCTTTTCCCGTGCTTTCTTAAACTTTTTTTGCCAAATTTTTAAAATTTGGGGGGGAAACCGAAATTTGAAAAAAAAAGCAATGGGTTTTTTTTTTTTTTTTTTTTTTTTTTCAGTTTTTTTATTAGCCGCAAAAAATCCCCCCAGTTTTGTTTTTTTACTTTACTTTTTTTTGGAAAAACATTTTCCAAAAAAACCCCTATAAAAAAACTCATTTTTTTTTGAAAACCCCTTTTTTTTTTCCGAGAAAAATCGTTGGGAAAAAAAATTTGGTTTTAAAAAAAATATTCAGTTTTTTTTTTTTTCCGTTTTCCCCAAACTTTTTTTTTTTCCCCGTGCTTCTTAAACTTTTTGTTTTTTTAATATTGGGGAACCCCTATTTTTTTTAAAAGGCAAAAGTTTTTTTTTCCAGTTTTTTTTTTTTAAGTTTAGCGCCAAATCCCCCCCAGTTTTTTTACTTTTTACTTTTTTGTTTCCCATTTTTTCAAAAAACCAGAAAAAACAACTCCCCATTTTTTAAAAAACCTACTTTTTTTTTTGAGAAAAAAAATTTCCGTGAAATTGTTAAAAATTTTTTCCCCCAGTTTTTTTTTTTTTCCCCTTCCCCAACTTTTTTTTTTCCCCCCGTTGGCCTCTAACCCTTTTTTTTGTTTTTTAATTATTGGGGAACTAATTTTAAAAAAAAGCCACAAAAATTTTTGGGTTTCATTTTTTAAGTAAAGCGCCCCCAAAAAATTCCCCAGTTTTTTTCTTTAATTTTTGTCCCCCCCCCCCCCCCCCCATTTCCAAAAAAAAACCCTAGGAGAAAAACTTCAATTTTTGAAGCCACTTTCGAAAAAATCCGGTGGAATTTTTTGCCCCCCCAAAAAAGAAATTTTTACCCATTTTCCCCTCAACTTTTTTCCCCCGTTGCCCTCCCCTAACTTTTTTTGCCCAAATAATTTTGGGAAACGAAATTTTTAAAAAAAAAAAGCAAAAAATTGGGTTTTTTTTCCCCATTTAGTAAGCGCAAAAAAAATCCAAGGTTTTTTTTGTTTTTTTTTTAAACCTTTTTTTTACTTTTTTGTCCCATCAAAGAACCCCCCCCTTAGAAAAAAAAAAACTCCATTTTTTTTTTTTAAACCCTCTTTTTTTTTTTGAGAAAAAGATTCGGTTGGGGAATTTTGTTTAAAAAAAAATTTTTTCAGTTTTGTCTCAACCTTTTTTCCGTGGCCTTTCTAACTTTTTTTTTGGTTTTTTAATATTGGGGAACCGATTTTCTTTTTTTAAAAAATCCAAAAAGTTTTTTTCAGTTTTAGTTAGCGCATCCCCAAGTTTTTTTGTTTAAAAAACAAATAAACTTATTTTTTTTTTTTGTTTTTTCCCCATTTTTTTCCCAAAAACTTTAGAAAAAAAAAAACTTTCAATTTTTGGAAAAAAAAAACCCCACCCTTTTTTTCGAAGGAAAATCGTGGGGAATTTTGTAAAAACAAAAAATTTCCCCAGTATTTCCTTCCCCAAAAAAAACCTTTTTTTTTGGGTGCGCTAGTTTTTGGCCCCAATAATTTTGGGGGGGAAACGATTTAAAAAAAAAAAAAAAGCATGTTTTTTCAGTTGTTTTTTTAGTAAAAGCGTAAAAAAATCCAGTTTTTTTTTTTTACCTTTAACCTTTATTGTCCCCATTCCAAAAAAAAACCTAAAAAAACTCCCCCCCCCCATTTTGGAAGCCCACCTTTTTGTCGAAAAAAAAATTCCTGTGGGTGGGGGGAAAAAAAAAAATTTTGTTTTGCCCAAAAAAAATTCCCAGTTTTTTTTTTTCTCCAAACTTTTTTTCCGTCTTTTCCTTAACCCTTTTGGGGCCCAATTATTTGGGTACGATTTTTTTTAAAAAAAAAAAAATCCATTTTTTGGTTTTTTTTTTTCAGTTAGTACCGGCCATCCCCAGTTTTTTTTTTTAAACTTTACTTTTTTTTTTGTTCCCCCCCCCCCCCCCATTTTTCCAAAAAACCCTAGAAAAAAACCCTTTTTCAATTTTTTTTTTTAAACCCTACTTTTTTTTTGAAAAATCGTGAATTTTTTAAAATTCCGGGTTTTTTTCCCTCCCAACTTTTTTTTTTTTTTCCCCCGGCCTTTTAACTTTTTGGCCATTATTTTGGGGGGGAACGATTTTTAAAAAAAGCAATGTTTTTTTAGTTTTAGTTTAATTTCGCAAAACCCAGTTTTTTTTTTTTTAACTTTATTTTTTGTCCCCCATTTTTAAAAAACCCTAGAAAAAAACTCCAATTTTTGGGAAACCACTTTTTTTTTTTTCGAGAAATCCGTGAATTTTTTTGTAAAAAAATTTTAGTATTCTCAAACTTTTTTTTTTTTTTCCGTGCTCTAAACTTTTGCCCCCAATTTGGGGAACAATTTTTAAAAAAAAGCAATGGGTTTTTTTTTTTTTTTTTTTAAAAGGATCCCCTCATTTTTTTTTAACTTTAACTTTTTTTTTGTCCCCATTCAAAACCCCAGAAAAACTCATTTTGAACCCAACTTTTTTTTTTTTTTTGAGAAAAAATTTTGTGGGGAATTTTGTTAAAAAAAAATTCCAGTTTTTTTTTTTTTTTTCCCTTTACTTTTTTTTTCCCTGCTTCCCAACTTTGGCCCCAATTTTTTTGGGAAACCGATTTTTTAAAAAAAAGCAAATGTTTTTTTTCAGTAGTTTAGCCGCCATCCCGTTTTTTTTTTTTTTACTTACTTTTTTTTGTCCATTCAAAACCTAGAAAAAAAACTTCATTTTTTTAAAACCTACTTTTTTTTTTTTTGGGAAAAAAAAATTCCTTGGAATTTTTTTTTGGGGTAAAAAAATTTCCCAAGTTTTTTTTTTTTTTTTTTTTCCGTGGGTTCCCCAAAACTTTTTTTTTTGGGAATTTTGGGGGAACAAAAAATTTTTAAAAAAAAACCAAGTTTTTTTTTCAGTTTTTTTTAGTAAAACCCGGGCCAAAACCAGTTTTTTTTTAAATTTATTTTTTTGTCCCCCTTCCCAAAAACCCAGAAAAAAAAAAAATCAATTTTTTAAAACCCACTTTTTTTTTCGAAAAAAAAAAATCGTGAATTTTTGGTTAAAAAATTTATTTTTTTTTTTTCCCCAACTTTTTTTTTTTCCGTGGGGTCTAACTTTTGGCCAAAATTTGGGAAAAGATTTTTTAAAAAAAAACCCAATTTTTTTTTTTTTCCCG
>JANFPS010000313.1:0-19697 GCA_024703675.1 Drosophila nebulosa
ATGAATTTATTTTTTTTTACAAATTTGGGAAAAAAAATTTTTAAATTTTGGGAAAAACTAATTTTTTAAAAATTATATTAATTTTCCCTGTCTAATTTTCCAAAAATTTATTTCAAAAGCAATTACGAAAACTCATGAACTTTATTTTTATTAAAAAGAAAAATAATTTTGGCCCCCTTTTTTAAAAAAGAAATTTTTTAAAAAAGAGTAATTTTAAAATTTTTTTTTTTGCTCAACTTTGAAAAATTTATTTTTTCAAAAGGGAAATCGTTTTTATTTTTTTAGTTTTCTTTTATTTTCTTCAAACTGAAATATTTTTAAATTTTTTTAAAAAAAAGTAAATTTTTAAAAATAGAAAATTAAATTTCCTTTTCTTAAATTTTTAATATTTTAATTCAAAAAATGATGTTATTTTATTATTTTCTTTTATTTTCCCTTAAAATAAAAAAATTTTACCCCCTTTTGGAAAAACTTTTTTTAAAAAAAATAATCTAAAATTTTGGCCAAATTTTTAAAATGGGGGGTCCAAAAAAGTATCATTTGCTAATTTTTTATTTAGACAAAACCATTTGAAATCTTTTGAGAAAAAAATTTTTAAAAAAGATTTTAATTTTGGCCCCCCTTTTTAAAATTTTGGGGTTAAAAAAAGAAGTATCTAAATTTCGTTTATTTTTATTTTTATTTAATTTAAAAGGGGAAAAAACATTTTTTAAACCCCCTTTTTAGAAAAATAAATTTTTAAAAAATTGAAAAAAACTTTTGGCCAAATTTGAAAAATGGGGGATTAAAAAAAATTATCCGTTTTTTAATTTTTTAATTTACTAGCATTACCTAGAAAAAACATTTTAAAATTTTTTTTTAAAAAAGGGGGAAAATTTGAAAAATTGAGAATCTAATTTTTTCTAACTTCTTTTGGGTATTAAAAAAATTTTTATCAAAAGAAATCAGTTTACTTCATTTCTTCAAACCCCAAAAAACCTTTAACCCATTTTGAAAAGGAATTTTTTAAAAAAAAGTAATTTTAATTTTTTGCCTAATTTGCCAAATTTTTGGGGTGTTCAAAAAGAAATGTTTTAGTTTTTGTTTTCTTTATTTGATTAAAACCCAGAAAACTATTTTGAACCCACTTTTCGAGAAAATCGTGAATTTGTAAAATTGAGTAATCTTAACTTTTCCGTGCTCTAATTTGCAATATTGGATGATTACAAAAGGGAATGTATCAGTTAGTAGCTCATCTAGTTTACTTTCATTTGTCATTCAAACCTAGAAAACTCATTTTGAACCCACTTTTCGAGAAAATCGTGAATTTGTAAAATTAGTAATCTCAACTTTGTTCCGTGCTCTAACTTTGCAATATTGGGATGATTACAAAAAGCAATGTATCAGTAGTAGCTCATCGAGTTTACTTTATTTGTCATTCAACCTAGAAAACTCATTTTGAAACCCACTTTTCGAGAAAATCGTGAATTTGTAAAAATTGAGTAATCTTAACTTTTCCGTGTTCTAACTTTGCCAATATTGGGATGATTACAAAAAGCAATGTATCAGTAAGTAGCTCATCGAGTTTACTTTCATTTGTCATTCAACCTAGAAAACTCATTTTGAACACACTTTTCGAGAAAATCGTGAATTTGTAAAAATTGAGTAATCTAACTTTTCCGTGCTCTAACTTTGCCAATAGTGGATGATTACAAAAAGCAATGTATCAGTAAGTAGCTCATCAGTTACTTTATTTGTCATTCAAACCTAGAAAACTCATTTTGAACCCACTTTTCGAGAAAATCGTGAATTTGTAAAAATTGAGTAATCTAATTTTCCGTGCTCTAACTTTGCCAATATGGGATGATTACAAAGGGAATGTATCAGTTTAGTAGCTCATCTAGTTTACTTGTATTTTCATTCAAATCTAGAAACTCAATTTTGAACCCACTTTTCGAGAAAATCATGATTTTGTCAAAATTTAAGTAATCTCAACTTTTCCGTGGCTCTAACTTTGCAAATTATTTGGATATTACAAAAAGCAAAGTAGTTCAGTAAGTAGCTCATCGAGTTTTACCTAGAAAACTCATTTGAACCCACTTTTTTCGAGAAAATGTGAATTTTGTAAAATCAAGTATTCTTAATTTTTCCGTGCTCTAATTTTGCCAATATTTGGACGATCAACAAAAAGCAGGTATCATAAGTAGCTCATCTAGTTTACTTTCTTTGTCATTCCAACCCCTAGAAAACTCATTTTGAACCCACGTTTCGAGAAAATCGTAAATTTGTAAAAATTTGAGTAATCTCAACTTTTCCCGTGCTCTAACTTTGACAATATTGGGATGATTTTACAAAAAGGAAGGTTTCGTTAGTAGTTTCATTTAGTTTACTTTTATTTGTCATTCAGATCTAAAAACTCATTTTTGAACCCACTTTTCGAGAAAATCGTGAATTTGTAAAATTTGATAATCTTCAATTTTCCGTGCTTAACTCTTGACAATATTGGGATGATTACAAAAGGAATGTTATCAGTTAGTAAGTTCTTTAGTGTACTTTCATTTGTCATTTCAAACCTAGAAAACTCATTTTTGAACCCACTTTTCGAGAAATCGAGACTTTTGTAAAATTGAGTATCTCAACTTTTCCGTGCTCCTAACTTTGGTCAATATTGGGATGATTACAAAAGATGTATCAGCTAGTAGCATCATCGAGTTTTCTTTCATTTGTCATTCAAACCTAGAAAACTCATTTTGAACCCACTTTTCGAGAAAATCATGAATTTGTCAAATTAAGTATCTCAACTTTTCCGGCTCTAACTTTTGCCAATTGGATGATTACAAAAAGCCAATGTATCAGTAAGTAGCTCATCGAGTTTTACCTAGAAAACTCATTTTGACCACTTTTCGGAAAATCGTGAATTGTAAAAATTGAATAATGTCAATTTTCTGTGCTCTAACTTTGGCCAATATTGGTATGATTACAAAGAAATGCTCAGTTTAGTTTGCTCATACTAGTGTTACTTGTATTTGTCATTTAAATCTAGAAACTCATTTTGAACCCACTTTTCTGAGAAAATCTGAATTTGTCAAAATTAAGTAATCTCAACTTTTCCGTGCTCTAACTTTGACAATATTGGGATGATTACAAAAAGGAATGTATCAGTTAGTAGTTCATTTAGTGTACTTTCATTTTGTCATTCAAACCTAGAAAACTCATTTTGAATCCCACTTAACCCCCTTTTTGAAAAAATCGTGAATTTGTAAAAATTTAGTAATCTTAACTTTTTCCGTGCTCCTAATTTTCTAATATTTTGGACATCACAAGAAGCAATGTATCACTAGTCTCATCGAGTTAACTTTCTTTTGTCATTCAAACCTAGAAACTCTTTTGAAAACCCCCTTTTGAAAATCGTGAAAATTTGTAAAAAATTTTTGTAATCTTAAAATTTTCCCGGGTCAATTTGGGCCAAAATTTTTGGGCGATCCAAAAAAGCAATGTATCACATAGCTCACCGAGTTTACTTTCATTTGTTTCAAACCTAAAAACTCTTTGAACCCCATTTTAGAGAAAATCGTGAATTTTTAAAAAATTTATAACTTAACTTTTCCGGGTCTAACTTTGCCATAGTGGAGATTACAATGGGGGAAAGTATAAATTAGTAGCTCATATTTTTTATTTTTATTTTTCATTCAAAAACCCAAAAAACTCATTTTTTAACCCCCTTTTTTTGAAAAAAAAACGTGAAATTTTTAAAAAATTTGTAAACTTAACTTTTCAGTCTTTTTTAAATTTGCCAAATGGGGTGTTAAAAAGGGAATGATAGTAGTGCCATTAGTTTCTTGTATTTGTCATTCAAATCTAGAAAAACCCTTTTGAACCCACTTTTCGAGAAAATCGTGAATTTGTTAAAATTGAGTAATCTTAACTTTTCCGTGCTCTTACTTTGCTAATATTGGGATGATTACAAAAAGCAATGTATCAGTAAGTAGCTCATCAGATTACTTTTCATTTGTCATTCAAAACCTAGAAACTCATTTTGAACCCACTTTTCGAGAAAATCGTGAATGTGTTAAAATTGAGTAACTTAACCTTGTTTCCGTGCTTCTAAATTTGCCAATATTGTTATGATTATAAAGGGAATGTATCAGTTAGTAGCTCATCTAGTTTTACCTTGTGTTTTGTCCTTCAAATCTAGAAAACTCATTTTGAACGCCACTTTTCGAGAAAATCGTGAATTGGTTAAAATTGAGTATCTTAACTTTTTCCGGTGTTCTAACTTTTTGTTGCCAATATTGGGATGATTACAAAAAGGGCATGTATCAGTAAGTAGCTTCATCGAGTTTTACTTTTCATTTGTCATTCAACCTCGAAAACTCCTTTGAACCCACTTTTCGAGAAAATCGTGAATTTGTTAAAATTGAGTAATCTTAAATTTTCCGTGTTTCTAACTTTGCCAATAATTGGGGGGATGATTACAAAAGCAATGTATCAGTAAGTTGTCATCGAGTTTAACTTTCATTTGTCAATTCAAGACCTAGAAAACTCATTTTGAACCCACTTTTTGAAAAAATCGTGGAATTGTAAAAATTGTGTACTCTTTAACTTTTCCGTGCTCTAACTTTGCCAATAGTGGGATTGATTACAAAAAAAGCAATGTATCAGTAAAGGTAGCTCATCGAGATTACTTTTCATTTGTCATTCAACCTAGAAAACCATTTTGAACCCCACTTTTTCGAGAAAATCGTGAATTTTGTTAACATTGAGTAATCTTAACTTTTCCGTGTCCTAAATTAATTTGCAATATTGGGATTGAGTATAAAAGGGAATGTATCAGTTGTAGCTCATCTAGTTTACTTGTATTTGTCATTTAAATCCTAGAAACTTCATTTTGAACCCCTTTTCGAAAAATCATGAATTTGTCAAAATTAAGTAATCTCAACTTTTCCGTGCTCTAACTTTGCCAATATTGGGATGATTACAAAAAGCAATGTATCAGTAAGTAGTCTCATCGAAGTTTACTTTCATTTGTCATTCAAACCTAGAAATCTCATTTTGAACCCACTTTTCGAGAAAATCGTAATTTGTTAAAAATCAAGTAGTCTTAATTTTCGTGCTCATAATATTTTGGCCATATTGGACGAATCACAAAAAGCAATGTATCAGTAGTACTCATCTAGTTTACTTTCATTTGTCATTCAAACCAAGAAATCTCATTTTGACCCACTTTCGAGAAATCGTAAATTTGTAAAAATTGTAGTAATCTCAACTTTTCGTGCTCTACTTTGCCAAAATTGGGATAATTACAAAAGGAAATGTATCATTTAGTACTCATCTAGTTTACCTTGTATTTGTCATTCAAATCGAGAAAACTCATTTTTGAACACCACTTTTCGAGAAAATCATGAATTTGTCAAAATTAAGTATCTCAACTTTTCCGTGCTCTAACTTTTGCCAATATTGGGATGATACAAAAAGCATGTATCAGTAAGTAGCTCAATCGGAGTTTACCTAGAAAACTCATTTGAACCCCTTTTTCAGAAAATCGTGAATTTGTAAAAATCAAGTAGTCTCTTTTTCCTGCTCTAATTTTGGCCAATATTGGGACGATCCAAAAAGCAATGTACGTAAGTAGCTCATCTAGTTTCCTTTCATTTGTCATTCGAGGTGGCACACTAGAAAAAAACTCATTTTTGAACCCACCACTTTTCGAGAAAATCGTAAATTTGTAAAAAATTTGAGTATTCTGCAACTTTTTCCTTGCTCACTATTTTTGACAATAATTGGGATGATTACAAAAAGGAATGTATAGTTAGTAGTTCCTTTAGTTTTACTTTTATTTGTCATTCAATCTAGGAAAACTTATTTTGAACGCACTTTTCGAGAAAATCTGAAATTTTTAAAAATTGAGTAATCTCAACTTTTCCGTGCTCTAACTTTGCCAATATTTGGACGATCACAAAAAGCAATGTATCAGCTAGTAGCTCATCGAGTTTGCCTTCATTTGTCATTCAAACCTAGAAAACTCAATTTGAACCCACTTTTCGAGAAAATCGTGAATTTTGTAAAATCTGTATTCTTAACTTTTTCCGTGCTCTAATTTTGGCCAACATTTGGGGGGACGATCACCAAAAGCAATGTATCAGCTCGTACTCATCGAGTTTACTTTCATTTGTCCATTCCGAACCTAGAAAAACTCATTTGAACCCACTTTTTCGAGAAAAATCGTGAATTTGTAAAAATTGAGTAATCTTAACCTTTTCCGTGCTCTACTTTGCCAAGTGTTGGGATGATTACAAAAGGGAAATTATAAGTTAGTAGCCTGGGGGGAGGGGAGCGGGAGAAGGGGGGGGGGGGGGGGCTTGGTAGCGGGGGGGGAGTCGGGGGGAGACGGGAAGGAGGCGAGGGGGGTTAGCTGCTGCTAGGCTAACTAACTTATACTTTCCTTTTGTAATCTCCCACCCTATGGCAAAGTAAAAGCACGGAAAAGTTAAGATTACTCAATTTTTACATATTCACGACTTTCTCGGAAAGTGGGTTCAAATTGAGTTTTCTAAGTTGGAATGACGAATGAAAGTAACTCGATGGCTACTAGCTGATACATTGCTTTTGTTTGATCGTCCAATATTGGCAAAATTAGAGCCGGAAAAAGTTAAGATAACTAGATTTTTACAAATTCACGATTTTCTCGACAGTGGGTTCAAATTGGAGTTTTCTAGTTTGAATGACAAATAAGGCACCTCGATGAGCTACTAGCTGATACATTGCTTTTTGTGATCGTCCAAATATTGCAAAGTTTAGAGCACGGAAAGTTGAGTAAATTACTCAATTTTTTACAAATTCACGATTTTTCTCGAAAAGTGGGTTCAAAATGAGTTTTCTAGATTTGAATGACAAATAAAAGTAAACTAAATGAACTACATACTGATACATTCCTTTTTGTAATCATCCCAATATTGTCAAAAATAGAGCACGGAAAAGTTGAGATTACTCAATTTTTACAAATTTACGATTTTCTCGAAAAGTGGTTCAAAATGAGTTTTTTCCTAGCATCGAATGACAAATGAAAGTAAACTAGATGAGCTACTTAACTGAGACATTGCTTTTGTGATCGTCCCATATTGGCAAAATAGAGCACGGAAAATTAAGACTACTTGATTTTTTACAAATTCACGTTTTCTCGAAAAGTGGGTTCAAAATGAGTTTTCTAGGTAACTCGATGACTACTACTGATACATTGCTTTTTGTAAATCATCCCCCAATGATTGGCAAAGTTAGAGCACGGAAAAGTTGAGATTACTTAATTTTGACAAATTCATGATTTTCTCGAAAAGTGGTCAAAATGAGGTTTCTAGATTTTGAATTGACAAATACAAGTAAACTAGATGAGCTACTAACTGATACATTCTTTTTGTAATTATCCCATTTTGGCACAGTTAGAGCACGGAAAAGTTGAGATTACTCAATTTTTACAAAATTTACGATTTTCCTCGAAAAGTGGGGTTTCAAAATGAGATTTCTTGTTTGAATGACAAATGAAAAGTAAACTAGATGAGCTACTTACTGATACATTGCTTTTTGTGATTGTCAAATATTGGCAAAATTAGAGCACGAAAAATTAAGACTACTTGAATTTTACAATTCACGATTTTCTCGAAAGTTGTTCAAATGAGATTTCTAGGTGAATGACAAATGAAAGTAAACTCGATGACTACTTTACTGATACATTGCTTTTGTAATCATCCCAATATTTGGCCAAGTTAGAGCCGGAAAAGTTGAGATTACTTTAATTTTGACAAATTCATGATTTCTCGAAAAGTGGTTCAAAATATTTTCTAGATTTAAATGACAATACAAGTAAACTAGATAAGCTCTACGATACATTCCTTTTATAATCATCCCAATATTGGCAAATTTAGAGCACGGAAAAGGTTAAGATTACTCAATTTTAACAATTTCACGATTTTCTCCGAAAAGTGGTTTCAAAATGATTTTTCTAGGTTGAATGACAAATGAAAGTAATCTCGTGGAGCTACTTACTGATACATTGCTTTTGTAATCATCCCACATTGGCACAGTATGAGCACGGAAAAGTTAAGAGTAAACAATTTTGACAAGTCATCGATTTTTTCAAAAG
Source organism: Drosophila nebulosa (assembly GCA_024703675.1). Lineage (NCBI taxonomy): Eukaryota > Metazoa > Arthropoda > Insecta > Diptera > Drosophilidae > Drosophila > Drosophila nebulosa. The sequence continues at coordinate 8,114 of JANFPS010000313.1, forward strand.
TGGGTTCAAAAAATGATTTTTCTAGTTTGAATGACAAATGAAGTAACTCGCTGGCTACTTACTGAACATTGCTTTTTTGTAATCATCCCATTATTGCACAAAGTTAGAACACGGAAAAAGTTAATATTACTCAATTGTTAACAATCACGATTTTCTCGAAAGTGGGTTCAAAATGGTTTCTAGGTTGAATGACAAATGAAATAAACTCGAATGAGCTACTTACTGATACATTGCTTTTGTAATCATCCAATATTGGCAAAGTTAGCACACTGAAAGTAAGATTACTCAATTTTAACAAATTCACGATTTTCTCGAAAAGGGGGTTCAAAAATGAGTTCTAGATTGAATGACAAACACAAGTAACTAGATGAGGCTACTAACTGATACTCTCTTCCCTTTTTATAATCATAACATATTGGCAAATTTTAGAGCACGAAGTAAGATTACTCATTTAACACATTCACGATTGTCTCGAAAAGTGTGTTTCAAATGAGTTTTCTGAGGTTTGAATACAAATGAGTAATCTCGATTATCACTTACTAGATCTTGCTTTTTGTAATCATCCAATTTAGCAAAGAAGAGCACGGAAAAGGTTAAATTACCTCAATTTAACAAATTCACGATTTTCTCGAAAAGTGGTTCAAATGAGTTTTCTAGATTTGATGACAAATACAAGTAAACTAGATGAGCTACTATTTTTGTTTGATCTGATACATTCCCTTTTATAATATCCAATATTGGCAAAGTTAAAGCACTGAAAGTTAAGATTACTAAATTTTACAATTCAAGATTTTTCAAAAAGTGGGTTCAAAATGAGTTTTTCTAGGTTTGAATGACAATACAATAACAATATGACTACTAACTTATACATTTCCTCTATTGTAATCATCCCACTATTGGGCAAAATTAGAGCACGGAAAAGTTAAGATTACTCAATTTTTACAAATTCACGATTTTCTCTAAAAGTGGGTTCAAAATGAGTTTTCGAGGTTTGAATGACAAATGAAAGTAAACTCGATGAGCTACTAGCTGCTACATTGCTTTTTGTGATCGGTCCACATATTGGCGCAATAGAGCACGAAAGTTCATATTACTCAATTTTACAAATTCACGATTTTCTCGAAAAGTGGGTTCAAAATGAGCTTTCTAGGTTTGAATGACAAAAGAAAGTTAACTCGATGAGCTACTAGCTGATACATTGCTTCTTGTGATCGTCCAAATATTAGAAAATTAGAGCACGGAAAAGTTAAGATTACTCAATTTTTACAAATTCACGATTTTTTCAAAAAGTGGGTTCAAAATGAGTTTTCTAGGTTTTGATTGGGACAAATGAAAGTAAACTCGATTAGCTACTAGCTGATACTTGCTTTTTTTGTGATCGTCCAATATTGGCCAAATTAGAGCACGGAAAAGTTAAGATTACTTGATTTTTACAAATTCCCGATTTTCTCGAAAAGTGGTTCAAAAATGAGTTTTCTGGTTGTGAATGACAAATACAAAGTAAACAAATAGCTACTAACTGTATACATTCCCTTTTGTAATCATCCCACTATTGCAAGTTTAGAGCACGAAAAGTTAAGATTACTCATTTTTACAAATTCACGATTTTCTCGAAAAGTGGGTTTAAACTGAGTTTCTAGGTTTGAATGACAAATGAAGTAAACTCGATGAGCTACCTAGCTGATCCATTGCTTTGGTGATCGTCCAATATGGCAAAATAGAGCACATAAAGTTAAGAATACTAGATTTTTAACATTCCCACGATTTTCTCGAAAGTGGGTTCAAATGGTTTCCTAGGTTTGAAATGACAATGAAGCAACTCGATGAGCTACTAGCTGATACATTGGCTTTTTGTGATCGTCAATATTGGCAAGTTAGAGCACGGAAAAGTTGAGATACTCAATTTTTACAAATTCACGATTTTCTCGAAAAGTGGGTTTCAAAATGAGTTTTCTAATTTGAATGACCAATAAAAGTAAACTAAATGAACTACTTAACTGATACATTGCTTTTGTAATCATCCCAATTGTCAAGTTATAAAGCCGGAAAAGTTGAGATTACTCAATTTTTTACAAATTTTAGATTTTCTCCGAAAAGTGGGTTCAAATGAGTTTCTAGGTTTGAATGACAAATGAAAGTAATGATGAGCTACTTATTGATACATTGCTTTTTGTGATCTTCCAACATATTGGCAAATTAAGCACGGAAAAATTAGACTACTTGATTGTTACAAATTCACGAATTTTCTCGCAAAGTGGCTTCAAATGAGTTTTTCTAGGTAAACTCGATGAGCTACTGAACTGAATACAGCTTTTTTGTAATCATCCCAATTTTGCAAAGTTCGAGCACGAAAAGTTTGAGAAATTACTTAATTTTGACAATTCATGATTTTCTCGAAAGTGGGTTCAAAATGAGTTTTCTAGATTTAAATGACAATACAAGTACACTAGATTGAGCTACTAACTGATACATTCCTTTTGTAATCATCCCAATATTGGCAAATTTAGAGCACGAAAAGTTAAGATTACTCAGTTTTTTACAAATTCACGATTTCCCGAAAAGTGGGTTTCAAAATGAGTTTTCTATGATTGAATGACAATGAAGTAACTCGATGAGGCTACTACTGATACATTCCCTTTTGTAATCATCCAATATTAGCAAAGTAAGAGCACGAAAAAGTTGAGATTAATAATTTTGACAACTTTCACGATTTTCTCGAATGTGTGGGGGGTGGGGGGGGGGTTGCAAAAATGAGTTTTCTGTGTTTGAATGACAAATAAGTAGCTCGATAAAGCACTTACTGATACATTGCATTTTGTAATCATCCCACTTTTGGCAAAGTTAGAACACGGAAAAGTTAAAATTACTCAATTTTAACAAATTCACGATTTTCTCGAAAAGTGGGTTCAAAATGAGTTTTCTAGGTTTAAATGGACAAATCCAAGTGTAAACTAGATGAGCTCTAACTGATACATTCCCTTTTGTAATTCATCCCACTATTGGCAAATTTAGAGCACGAAAAGTTAAGATTACTTTAATTTTTACAATTCACGATTCTCGAAAAGTGGGTTCAAAATGATTTTCTAGGTTTGAATGAACAAAATGAAGTAAATCTGGATGAGCTACTAACTGATCATTGCTTTTTGTAATCAACCCACTATTTGGCAAAGTTAGAGCACGGAAAAGTTAAGATTACTCAATTTTTTACAAAATTCACGATTTTCTCTAAGTGGGTTCAAATGGAGCTTTCCTCGGTTTGAATGACAATGAAAGTAAACTCGATGAGCTACTTACTGATAATTACTTTTTGGTAATCTCCCACTATTGCAAGTTAAACACGGAAAAGTTGAGATTACTCATTTTTTACAAATTCGCGTGTTTTGTCTCTGTGTGGGTGAAAAGTGGTTCAAATGAGTTTTTTTTAAGATCGAATGACAAATACTTGTAAACTTTATGAGCAACTAACTGATGCATTTCCATTTGTAATCATCCCAATATTGGCAAAGTTAGAGCACAGAAAACTTGACATTATGTCATTTTTACAAATTCACGATTTTTCTTCGAAAGTGGGTTCAAAGTGAGTTTTTCTAAGTTTTGAAAGACAAAAAAAGTACACTAATGAACTAATAACTGATACATTCCTTTTGTATCATCCATATTGACAAGTTAGAGCACGGAAAAGTTGAGATTACTCCATTTTACAAATTCACGATTTTCTCGAAAAGTGGTTCAAAATGATTTTTTCTAGTTTGAATGACAAATGAAAGTAACTCGATGAGCTTACTAGCTGAGCTTCCTTTTTGGAATCACCCAATATTAGACAAGTTAAGCACGGAAAAGTGGGATTTACTCAAATGTTTTACAAGTCCACGATTTCTCGAAAGTGGGTTCAAAATGAGTTTTCTAGTTTTGGAATGACAATAAAGTACATCTAAATAACTACTAACTGATACATTCCTTTTTGTAATCATCCAATATGTCCAAAGTTAGAGCACGGAAAAGTTGAGATTACTCATTTTGACAAATTTCATGATTTTCTCGAAAGTGGTTTCAAAATGAGTTTTCTAGGTTTGAATGACAAATGAAAGTAAACTCGATGAGCTACTAGCTGATACATTCCTTTTTGTAATCATCCCAATATTGACAAAGTTAGAGCACGGAAAAGTTGAGATTACTCAAATTTTACAAATTCACGATTTTTCTCGCAAGTGGGTTCAAATGAGTTTTTCTATGTTGAATGACAATGAAAGTACACTAAAAATGAACTACTAACTGATACATTCCTTTTTGTAATCATCCCATATTGTCAAAGTTAGAGCACGGAAAGTTGAGATTTACTTAATTTGACAATTCATGATTTTCTCGAAAAGTGGGTTCAAAATGAGTTTCTAGATTTAAATGACAAATACAATAAACTAGATGAGCACAACTGATGCATTTCTTTTGTAAATCATCCAATATTGGCAAACAGTTAGAGCACAGAAAACCTGACATTATTCAATTTTTACAAATTCACGATTTTCTCGAAAAGTGGGTTTCAAATAGTTTCCTAGGTAAACTCGATGAGCTACTTACTGATACTTGCTTTTTGTAATCATCCCAATATTGGCAAAGTTAGAGCACGGAAAAGTTGAGATTACTTATTTTGACAATTCATGATTTTCTCGAAAAGTGGGTTTCAAAATGAGTTTTCTAATGTTTGAATGACAAATGAAAGTACACTCGATGAGCTACTAGCTGATACATTCCTTGTTTGTTCCTCCCAATATTTGCAAGTTGAGAGCACGGAAAAGTTGAGATTAACTCAAATTTTAAAATCACGATTTTCTCGAAAGTGGGTTTCCAAAATGAAGTTTTCTAGTTGAATGACAAATGAAAGTACCCTAAATAACTACTAAACTGATACATTCCTTCCTTTGTAATCATCCCAATATTGTCAAAGTAGAGCACGGAAAGTTGAGATTTCACTCAAATTTTACAAATCACGTTTTCTCGAAAAGTGGGTTCAAAATGAGTTTGGCTAGATGTGAATGACAATAAAAGTAAACTAAATGAACTACTAACTGATACATTCCTTTTTGTAATCATCCCATATTGTCAAAGTTAAGCACGGAAAGTTGAGATTACTCAATTTTTTAACAAATTTTACGAAAAAATGGGCTAGAAAAAGTGGGTTCAAACTGAGTTTTTCTAGTTTGAAGACAAATGAAAGTAAACTAGATGCGCTACTTACTGATACCTGCTTTTTGTGCTCGTCCAAATATGGCAAATTAGAGCACGGAAAAATTAAGACTACTTGATTTTTACAAATTCGACGATTTCTCCGAAAAGTGGGTTTCAAATGAGTTTTCTAGGTAAACTCCGATGAGCTACTTACGATACAATTTGCTTTTTTGTTAATCATACCCAAATATTGGCAAGTAGAGCACGGAAAAGTTTTGAGATACTTAATTTTGACAAATTCTGATTTTTCTGGGGGAAAGTGGGTTCAAAATGAGTTTTTTCCTAGATTTAAATGACAATACAAGTAAACTATATGGCTACTAACTGATCATTTCCCTTTTGTAATCATCCAATATTGGCAAATTTAGAAGCACGGAAAAGTTAATTTACTCAGTTTTTACAAATTCACGATTTTCCCGAAGTTGGTTCAAAATGAGTTTTCTAGGATTGAATGACAAATGAAGTAAACTCGATGAGCTACTTACTGATACCTGCTTTTTGATCGTCCCAAATATTGGCAAATTAGAGCACGGGAAAAATTAGACTACTTGATTTTTACAAATTCCACGATTTTCTCGAAAAGTGGGTTTCAAAATGAGTTTTCTAGTGTAAACTAGATGAGCTACTATCTGATACATTTTCTTTTTGTAATCATCCCAATATGGGCAAAGTTGGAGCACGGAAAAGTTGAGATTACTCAATTTTTACAAATTCATGATTTTTTTCTCCGAAAAGAGTGGGTTCAAAATGAGTTTTCTAGATTTAAATGACAAATACAAGTAAACTAGATGAGCAACTAACTGATGCATTTCCTTTTGTAATCATCCCAATATTGGCAAAGTTAGAGCACAGAAAACTTGACATTATTCAATTTTTACAAATTCACGATTTTCTCGAAAAGTGGGTTCAATGATTTTTCTAGGTAAACTTCGATGAGCCTACTTACTGATACATTGCTTTTTGTAATCATCCAATATTGGCAAAGTTTAGCACGGAAAAGTTGAGATTACTTAATTTTTACAATTCATGATTTTCTCGAAAGTGGGTTCAAAATGAATTTGCTAGGTTTGAATGACAAATGAAAAGTGAACTCGATGAGGCTTACTAGCTATACATTCCTTTTTGTAATCATCCCCAATAATTGGACAAAGTTAGAGCACGGAAAAGTTGAATTACTCAAATTTTACAAATTCACGATTTTCTCGAAAAGTGGGTTCAAAATGAGTTTTCTAGGTTTGAATGACAAATGAAAGTACACTAAATGAACTACTAACTGATACATTCCTTTTTGTAATCATCCCAATATTGTCAAAGTTAGAGCACGGAAAAGTTGAGATTACTCAATTTTTACAAATTTACGATTTTCTCGAAAGTGGGTTCAAAAATTGAGTTTTCTGGTTTGATGACAAATGAAAGTAAACTTCGATGAGCTACTAGCCTGGATACATTCCCTTTTTGTAATCACCCATATTGACAAAGGGTTCGTGCACGGAAAATTGAGATTACTCAAATTTACCATTCACGATTTTCTCGAAAGTGGGTTCAAATGAGGTTTTCTAGTAAACTCGATGAGCTACTTACTGGATACTTGCTTTTTGTAATCAGCCCAATATTGGCAAAGTTAAGCACGGAAGTTGAGATTACTTAATTTTGACAAAATTCATGATTTTCTCGAAAAGTGGGTGTCAAATGAGTTTGCTGAGGTTGGAATGACAAATGAAAGTAAACTCATGATCTACTAGCTGATACATCCTTTTTGGGGGGGGGGAATCATCCCAATATTTGACAAAGTTAGAGCACGGAAAGTTGAGATTACTCAATTTTACAAATTCCGTTTTTTCTCGAAAGTGGGTTCAAAATTGAGTTTTTCTAGGTTTGAATGTGACAAATGGAAAGGTACACTAATGAACTACTAACTGATACATTCCTTTGTAATCAAAAAAAAATCCCCCCCCCCCCCCCCCATATTGTCCAAGTTAGAGCACGGAAAAGTTGGAGATTACTCAATTTGTTACGAAAAAAATTTACGATTTCTCGAAAAGTGGGTTCAAAATAGTTTTCTAGCATCGAATGACAAATGAAAGTAACTAGATGAGCTACTTACTGATACTTGCTTTTGTGATGTCAAATATTGGCAAAATTAGAGCACGGGAAAAATTAAGACTACTTGATTTTACAAATTCACGATTTTCCTCGAAAAGTGGTTTTCAAAAAGAGTTTTCTAGGTAAACTCGATGAGCCTACTTAACTGATACATTGCTTTTCTGTAATCATCCCATATTTGTCAAAGTTAGAGCACGGAAAAGTTGAGATTTTACTTAATTTTGACAAATTCATGATTTTCTTCGAAAAGTGGGTTCAAATGAGTTTTCTGATTTAAATGAAAATACAAGTAAAACTAGATGGAGCTTACTAACTATACATTGCTTTTTGTAATCACCCAATTTGGCAATTTTAGAGCCCGGAAAAGTTAAGATTATCCAGTTTTTACAAATTCACGATTTTCCCGAAAGTGGGTGCAAAATGAGTTTTCTAGATTTGAATGCAAATAAAGTAAACTAAATGACTACTACTGATACAATTCCCTTTTTGTAATTATCCCAATTTTGGCAAAGTTAGAGCACGGAAAAGTTGAGATTACTCAATTTTTCAAATTTTACGATTTTTCTGCAAAAGTGGGTTCAAAATGAATTTCTTTGGTTTGAATGACAAATGAAAGTAAACTAGATGAGCTACTTACTGATACATTGCTTTTTGTGATCGTCAAATTTGGCAAAATTTAGAGCACGGAAAAATTCAGACTACTTGATTTTTACAAATTCACGATTTTCTCGAAAAGTGGTTCAAAATGAGATTTTAGGTTTGAATGACAAATGAAAAAGTAAAAACTCGAATGAGCTACTTACTGATACATTGCTTTTTGTAATCATCCCAATATTTGCAAAGTTAGAGCACGAAACCAGTTGAGATTACTTAATTTTTGACAAATTCATGATTTTCTCGAAACGTGGGTTCAAATGAGTTTTCTATATTTAATGACAAATACAAGTAACCTATATGATCTACTAAATGATACATTCCCTTTTAAATCATCCCAATATTGCAATTTAGAGCACGGAGTTAAGATTACTCAATTTTAACAAATCACGCTTTTCTCGAAAAGTGGGGTTCAAATGAGTTTCTTAGGTTTGAATGACAATGAAAGTATCTCGATAGCTACTAGCCTGATACATTGCTTTTGGTGATCGTCCAGATATTGCAAAATTAAGCACAGAAAAGTGTAAGAATACAGATTTTTAGCAAATTCCCGATTTTCTTCGAAAAGTGGTTCAAATTGCTTTCTAGGTTTGAATGACAATTGCAGGCAACTCGATGAGCTACTAGCTGATACATTGCTTTGTGATCGTCCAATATTGCAAAGTTAGAGCACGGAAAAGTTGAGATTACTCATTTTTTACAAATTCACATTTTTTCTCGGAAAAGTGGTTCAAAATGAGTTTTTTCTAGGTTTGAATGACAAATGAAAGTACACTCGATGAGCTTACTACTGGGGGGGGGGGGAAGTACATTGCTTTTGGTAATCATCCCAATTTATTGGCAAGTTAAACACGCAAAGTTAGATTACTCTTTTTAACAAATTCACGATTTTCTCGAAAAGTGGGTTCAAATGAGTTTTCTAGATTTGAATGACAAACCCAAGTAAACTAGATGAGGCTAACTAACTGATACATTCCCTTTTATAATCATCCCAATATTTGCAAAGTTAGAGCACGGAAAAAGTTAAGATTACTCAATTTTAACACATTCCACGAGTTCTCGAAAAGTGGGTTCAAAATGAGTTTTTCTAGGTTTTGAATGACAAATGAAAGTAATCTCGATGGAGCTACTTACTGATACATTGCTTTTTGGTAATCATCCCAATATTAGCAAAGTAGGCACGGAATAAGTTAAGATTACTTCCAATTTTAACACTTCACGATTTTCTCAGAAAGTGGGTTCAAAAGGAGTTTTCTAGATTTGAATGACAAATCAGTAAACTAGATGAGGGCTACTAACTGATTACATTCCCTTTTTATAATCATCACCAATTTTGGCAAGTTGAAGCACTGAAAAGTTAGATTACTAAATTTTAAAAATTCAGGGCGATTTTTTCGCAAGTGGGTTCAAAATGAGTTTTCTAGGTTTGAATGACAATACAAGTAACAATATGAGCTACTAACTTATACATCCCTATTGTAATCATCCCCTATTGGCAACAGTTAGAGCACGGAAAAGTTAAGATTACTCCCATTTTTACAATTCACGATTTTCTCTAAAAGTGGGTCAAAATGAGTTTTCTAGGTTTTTTGAATGACAAATAAAGTAAACTCGATGAGCGACTAGCTGATACATTGCTTTTTTGTGATCGTCCAAATATTGGCCAAATTAGAGCACCGAAAAGTTAGATTACTCAATTTTTTAAAAATTTACGTTTTCTCGAAAAAATGGGTTCAAAATGAGTTTTCGATTTTAAGACAATAAAAAAAAACTAAAAGAACTACTAACTGAACATTGTTTTTTTTAATATCCCCAAAATTTTTCAAAATTTGGCACGGAAAAATGAGATTACTCAATTTTTACAAATTTTCGATTTTCGAAAAGTGGGTTCAAAATGATTTTTTAGGTTTGAATGCAAATGAAAATAAATAGATGAGCTACTTATGATACATTGCTTTTTGTGTCGCCAAAAATTGGCAAAATTTTGACACGGAAAAAAAATTAAAACTATTTATTTTTTACAAATTCACGATTTTCTCGAAAAGTGGGTTTTAAAAGAGTTTTTAGGGAAAAAACCGATGACACACTGATACATTGCTTTTGTAAACATCCCCAAAATTGGCAAAATTTTGAGCACGGAAAAATTTAGATTTCTTAATTTTGACAAATCATGATTTTCTCGAAAAAAGGGGTTCAAAATGAGTTTTCAGATTAAAAAGACAAAAACAATAAAATAGATGAGCTCTAAATGATACTTCCCTTTTTTAATCATCCCAATATTGGCAAATTAGAGACGGAAAGTTAAGATTTCTCCCCCTTTTTACAAATTCACGATTTTTCCCGAAAAGTGGGTTCAAATGAGTTTTCTAGGATTGATGACAAAAGAAGTAAAACCCTGAGTACTTACTGATACATTCCCTTTTTGAACTCCCAATATTTGCAAAGTAAGAGCCCCGAAAAAGTTTAGATTACTTAATTTTCAACTTTACGATTTTTTTGAAATGTGGGGGTTTAAAAAGAGTTTCTTTGTTTGAATGACAAATGAAAGTAACTCGATAAGCTACTTACTATACATTGTTTTTTTTAATATCCCACTTTTGGGAAAGTAGAACACGGAAAAGTTAAAATTACTCAATTTTACAAATTTACATTTCTCGAAAAAAATGGGTTCAAAATGAGTTTTTTTGATTAATGACAAATACAAAAACTGAGAGCTACTAATGATACATTCCTTTTTTAATCACCCCAAAATTTGGCAAATTTAGAGCACGGAAAAGTAAGATTTTCTTAATTTTTTCAAATTTACGTTTTCCGAAAAGGGGTTTAAAAGGTTTTTTTAGGTTTTAATGACAAATGAAAGTAAACTGGAGAGCTACTACTGATCATTTCTTTTTTTTTAACAACCCACTATTGGCAAAAATTAGAGCACGGAAAAGTTAAAATTACTCAATTTTTTCAAATTCACGATTTTCCCCTTAAAAGTGGGTTCAAAAAGAGCTTTTAGGTTTTTAATGACAAAAAGAAAATAAACCGTGAGCTACTTTACTGTACATTTCTTTTTTTTAATCATCCCACTATTTTCAAAAATTTGAACACGGAAAAGTTGGGGATTTTCTCAATTTTTTCAAAATTTGCGTTTTTTTCCCAAAAGTGGGTTCAAAATGAGTTTTTTAAAATCGAAAGACAAATATTGTAAACTTTATGAGCAACTAACATGCCTTTCCATTGTTTATCATCCCCCTATTGGCAAAATTAGAGCACAGAAACTTGACATTATCAATTTTACAAATTTACATTTTCTCGAAAAGTGGGTTAAAAAAGATTTTCTAATTTTAAAGACAAATAAAAGTACACTAAAGAACTACTAACGTACTTTCCTTTTTGAATCTCCCAATATTACAAAGTTTGAGCACGGGAAAAATTGGATTCTCAAATTTTCAATTCACGATTTTTTCGAAAATGGGTTCAAAAAGAGTTTTTTTTAGGTTTGAAAGAAAAAGAAAGTAACTGATGAGCTATAGCTGGGTACTTTCCCTTTTTTTAATCACCCAAAATTTTAAAAGTTGGCACGGAAAAGTTGAATTACTCAAAAATTTTCAAATTC
>JANFPS010000314.1:0-19689 GCA_024703675.1 Drosophila nebulosa
AAAAAAAAAAAGGGGAATTTTAAAATATTACAAAATTTACAAATAAAAAATGGCCTAAAAAAATTTTTTTTAAATCAATTTCAAAAATAGTGAAGTAAAAAAAATATATGGCCGGTAAAAAAAAAAAAAATTAAGAAAAATAAAAAAAAATAAAATAAAAAAATAAAAAATAATAACATAGTAAATAAAACAAAAAAAAAAATAATATAAAAATAATAATACTATGATAATTTCAATATTAAATAACTACACTATGTTACGTTATTTCTTTAAGAAGGGAGGTGTAGTATGTTTTTATGACAGAAAGGCATTGCCCACAGTATTGTAGAGTATACAATATAACAAGTGGTCATATGCTTAAACTAAAAGATTGAGTATGAGCGCATAAACAAAAGTGACACTTTGTCACTCGCTTACACAACCTAGCCAAGACCAATGCCGAAAATATGATCAGCCACTTATTTGGACTGGCCTGCAGCGGGAGATCTGCAGAGTAAGCATTAACGGGTCACATGCGCAAGTCCAATACCTTCAGCATACATACTCCACCATACATACATACGCCATGCTACATGCTCCCGCTCCGCTGCTGCTTGAGTGGCAGAGCCCTATAAGATATACATAAATACATACTACATCGGCAGAAACTTATATACTTAAGAATTCTTACGCTAAGCTCGAGAAACATTTTTAAAATAAAATTTTAAATTCATTCGTATTTTACCACCAAACGAACCGGACTTTTTATTCTACAATAGTGTTTCCAAACTTATGGGTGAAATTTTTTGGGGTCGGGGGATCTTATTCTAATGCTTGACACGATCGCTAAAAGGTCGCGTCATAGTAATCGGGGGTTGAAATTATTTTTAACCTGAAATCCGTTGGTGGTTGGATGTTTGGTTATTAACTATATTTATGTACCGTGATGTGTGGTGCATAGGATATTTTTGTTACAAGTGTTTACATTTATGTATTTCTGTATTTTTGAGTATATTTATTTTTACACATCGCAGCCTTAGAAACTAACATGTTTATTCTTAAACATTCTGCAAAGGGGCGGCAAATGTTATGGTCTGTAGTCTTCTTGTTACATTCAGTTTTCTTATAGCGAATATTATAAGGATTATAACTAATATAATTACTAATATTAGGAAGCATGACCAGTAACTTGATGAAAGTTTAACATTAGAAACTCGATGTGATGTTCTTTTAAGGATTTTAACTCACTATTTAATTTTGATATTTCTGCTGTGTGAAATTTAAACCCCTTAAATCCTACTATTATGCTCCGGGACTGCGCCAATATCGCCCATATGTGGTATAGTAATAGACTGATGGGACTCTAAATGGATACTATGGTGAGCAATAATATTTTGTCTTCTGCTCTAAGGGTGCACTCTGATCTGATGCTTAAAATTCCTTGTTCCGGAATATTACCGTCCCCCTGTGGTCCATTGCTCCCATTGAATTCTAGTCTTTGTATGAGGTGGTACCTAAACAACCAACTGCTACTACTCTCTAGCTCGACCCAATATGACTGTAGCTCAATAATCGTTTTGTAGACGCAATCATCTGCGCTACTCCAAGGCCAACTTCCTTCACACATTCTTTCTTTTATTCAATTTCCACGTCCTACATTTATGCAATGTTGATTCGGTCATTAAGTGATAAGAAAAATTTTATGGATAGGTCGTGTAACTAAATCTTCCTGTAACCTTATTTTTACTACTATAACTTTATTATCCTTTCCTTTTTGTGTTTCTTCAACTTTTCCCAAAGGCCATCTTGCTGGATGACAATTTTCATCTTAATCAGCACGATCTGGACTTTATCTACAATTTTCTGTGGTTCGTCTCCATTTATTGCGTGCTGGAGAGATAAAAATATTCATTCATTCAGATGCTACAAATTCCCATTTGCGCCATTTAAAACTATGTAAACAATATCTTTTTGTAATCGTGGACCGACCCATATAATGTCATTTAGACTTTATTATTTTTGTCTTTGCGGAAGCGTCAAAAAAACTCTTAGTTTAGTGGTTAGACTTGAATCTTTAATAACTGCTTGATGGGGTAAATAGAAAAAACCCTTTCCTCATTTTTCGACCATATGCCCTAACTCCAGATATTTTTTAATGAACTTAACCATATTCATCTGTTAGTTTAGGATTTTTCTGAAATTTTTTCTCTAAATTGAGAAACCGCGCCGTTGCTTGAGGCTTAGAGTTTCCTAACTCTTTTTCTTTTTTAAATGGCATCGTTACCACATATCTACCAGAGAAATCTTTCCTCTTTCTATTGATAAAATTTTCCTCACATGTGTTGGCTTCAATATCCTTTTTTCTCGCCCTTTTTCCATTTCCCAAAATCGCTCTAAATCCGTTACATCCAGTGTTGTGGCTACTATAGATTTATTGCCTTTAGACTTAATGCATCCCGAAACAATCCAACCAAAGTGAGTATTTTGGCCTAACATACCATCAACTGTGGTAATTCCGGTTTTAACAATATTGCTGTATGTATCTGCGCCCACTATTATATCTACCCTACCAGGTTTATTAAACTTGGGGTCAGCTAATACGTAGGATTGCCACTTTGATATATCTACATTTGTCATCCTTAAGGGAAGCGCTTTCATTAACTTGGGTAATATGACTGCTTCAACCTTAAGAATCGTTTTATTTATTTTAATTGCCATCTCTGCTTTAAATTTTGACATACTCGTTCTTGTCGAAGATATACCACTTATTTCTGTGAACTCCTTATATTTGTTTAACTTTAATAATTGTGCTGCTTCTTCAGATACAATTGTGCTCTGTGAACCAGGATCAATTAAAGCTCTTAAAGTTTCAAACTCTCCATTTCCTTTTCCAACTTGTATCAACGTCATACAAGTATTAACTCCTCTCTCTTTTCTTTCACCCAAGTGGAGCAAAGTATGGTGAGTATTTTTGCATATTGCACACAACACTTCATTAGTGCATTTTTTAGTGCTAGAATGCTTTAGACATCTAGTGCATAATTGCACTTTCTTAATAATATCGACCCTTTCCATGGGTGTCAAACCTTTAAACTTATAGCACTGCATTGTGCTGTGCCCGACAACCTTGCAAATCGGACAACTATCTTTAATTACCGCATACAATGCTCTTTGTATCGGCTTTTTCTGCTCTTTTCGTACAGAACTTAGTGAGCAGTATCTTTGCTCCAAATATTCCATGACGTCAGATAAATTTTGTGTCTGTCTTGGTCTTATTGACTTGACTCCTATAACTGTAGAGCCTCTCTATCAAATTTTCTCAGAATGAGATGCGCGAATATCACGTTAACTTTATCCGATAAATTTGATTTTATTTTTACTAAATGTATTGACTCATTAATTATGTCAATCACTAATCTTAAATTCTTTGCGGATTCATTGTTGATTACCGGCAATTCAAAAATCCGACTTAATTGCTTGGTTAGCAAATTCCAAGCAGCATTGTAATTGTCGGCAGAGCCTGACAATAAATGAGCAACCATGCTCCGTGCCTCTCCCCGTAATGCGGTTTTTAAATAATTAAATTTAAGAGCAGAACTCAGATCCTCTCTTTTATCAATAAGTTCTACAAACAATTCCGCGAAAAGGTCACACTCTTTTCGGTTCTCCGAAAATGTGGGCACCCGAATTTTAGGCAGCGTTGGTAAATCAATTGGTAGATTGGCAATTAGAAGTCTCAAATTGTATTGTACCGTATTGTTAATTTTTGTCCTAGCATTGCTAAGGTGTTCTGCACATCGAATTCCAATTCTTCGACTGCTTCCTCAAGCTCGTCACTGGACGAAAAAACTTCGTACAGCTCGCTTATTTTCTTTTTTACCTTTTCCCACAAAAAACTACTTTATTCTTGTGCATTTTGCACATTTCTTTTTTTAAATCACTTATTTCTGCGATCCCTTTTCCAAATATTCCGGAAGTTTTACTTACTTTCTCCCAAAATCCTTGGCGTTCTCGCTACCCACCTTGACCGCATCAACACTACTCATGGCTTTTTCTTTTTACAGGTTGTCTAATTGCCTCTGTCTCATGACTGCGGACTGCTAACACCTGTCAAGGGGTCTTTTGATTTAATATCATCAACAATACCTAACCCTTCCTCATACCTCCTTTGATTTGAAAAAAATGGTGATCGATTATTCCAAAACCTTTAGTAATTGGTTAGATTAACTTTCCATTTAAATCTAATTTCGTTTACCTCTTTCGCTACTGCGCTAGTTATTCTACTAGCTTCTAAGGATTCAATTTCTCTTAATCTAGCCATTAACGTGGACTGCGTCCCTAACAATGCTATTGTTTCTTCTGACAACATCTTGCTTATCGAAAATTTAGATTATAAAGTATAATTATAAATAATAAAAATAATAATTATAATAATATATAATAGTTTTCTAATCTGGGATGTTGTCTTTGAATTCGTCGCAGCTGTCGTCGATGATTGTCGGATGATTTCGCCGAAGAGTCGCCGAAAATGTCGTCGATGACGTCTTGGATGATGTCGCCGAAGATGTCGTCGATGATGTCGCTAAAGATGTCCTGGTCTACGTCTTTGTTTTCTATGGCTGTTTTAATAAATCCTTTTTATTATGGCACCTGCCACTTTTGGGGTGATGTATTCACTTTCGAGATTATGGCTTCGAATACGCCTTATATTTTTCACCGTGTCGCGAAACTCGAATGCGCCTTAGCAAACCGTGGAACGCACACTTTGCATATACGCAATGTTGTATTAGAAAATTTTTTTTTATACTCCGTCTCTTATTACTGGTGGGGAAAAACAAGAGTTTTTTATTTTTGCTACCTTCAGCTGATAATATTTCAGACTTTAAGGAGCTGATTCATCTCTGAGTCTCTTACCACTGGTGGGGAAAAACTACAGAGTTCTTTCTCGATGGACCAAAAATGTATAGGGATTCCGGGGATAGGAAATAAAAACCCAATTTTCATTCAGTGAATTCCAATATTGAACTGAATTTATTTACAAAAATTTTTCTGTTATATAGTTTTTCTTAAACTCTATGGGTGACATTCTTAGGGTCGGGGATCTTATTCTAATGCTTGACACGATCGCTAAAAGGTCGCGTCATAGCAATCGGGGGTTGAAATTATTTTTAACCTGAAATCCATTGGTCGTTAGATGTTTGGTTTTTGACTATACTTTGTACCGTGATGTGTAGTGCATAGGATATTTTTGTTACAAGTGTTTACATTTATGTATTTCTACTGACGATGTATTTTTGAGTTTATTTATTTATAAACATCGCAGCCTTAGAAACTTACATGGTTATTCTTAGACATTCTGCAAAGGGCAAATGTTATGGTCTGTAGTCTTCTTGTTACATTCAGTTTTCTTATAGCGTATATTATAAGGATTATAACTAATATAATTACTAATATTAGGGAAGCATGACCAGTAACATGATGAAAGTTTAACCCTAGAAACTCGATGTGATGTTCTTTTAAGGATTTTAACTCACTATTTAATTTTGATATTTCTGCTGTATGATTAACCACTTTAACTCCTACTATTATGCTCGGTACTGCGCCAATATCGCCTATATGTGGTATAGTAATAGACTGATGGGACTCTAAATGGATGCTATGGTGAGCAAGTAATATGTTGTCTTCTGCTCTAAGGGTCCACTCTGATCTGTTGCTTAAAATTCCTTGTTCCGGAATATCTACCGTCTCCTGTGGTCCATTGCTGCATTGAATTCTAGCCTTTGTATGAGGTGGTACCTTAAACAACCAACTGCTACTACTCTCTAGCTCGACCCAATATGACTGTAGCTCAACTATCGTTATGTAAACGCAATTAGACGGATTATTTTGTTTAAGTGAAGTGATTTCACATGCATTATCATTGGCGCTACTCCAAGGCCAACTTTCTTCACACATTCTTTTAATCAATTGCCATGTCTTACATTTATGCAATGTTGATTCGGTCATTAAGTGATAGGAGTCAATTTCAAAATTATATACTAAATATTGGTTACTTAACTGTACCATTACCATTTGGTTGTCATTTATGCGGACTGGTAATGGGATAACTCTATATAGAAACGACGGATGCCTACCAAATAACGGGATTTTTGCATTTATGATTAGCTATTGGTCTATTAATTACCTTTATCGCTGCAATTAGCAATTGACACCGCATTCACTTTTCACTGCACTTGATCCTCGACCAAAAGATTTAAATGTATAGGGTTATCCATTTTGCGGTTTTAAAAGTAAACGTTAATAAAACACATAAAATATTTTATTTTACAATATTTTTTTTTTATTATGAAGTTTGAACGTTGACCATATGCGTGAAAAACGACATCATTTGAGGTAACTTGACGAATGTTGGTTCTTAAACGCTCAAGAGTTAAACGTTTATCTGCATAAAATGGGTCTTTGGCGTAGCCCCACAAAAAAAATTTAATGGTGTCTAATCGCATGATCTTGGTGGTCAGTCGATATCGCCACGACGAGAAATTATGCGGCCAGGATGTGTCCCTTGCAATAACGGCACGATATGTGGCTGTGCCAGAATCCCATTTTTGTAGTGGGTTTTAATAATTTTTATGCGTTGTGTAATAGTTAAGCGATCCGTAATGTTCGATTTTCTCGTGAAAGGAAAAAAAATTGGTTTTACAAGCATCGCTCACTTAAGTAGGAGAGAGACGGATGTCAAACGCTGCCGAACGCGAAGGCCGATTGTGCCTCTCACTTGCACTTCAAGCCTTACATAAAGCGACTCAGATCGAGGTAATGAGGTAAATGAAATACAAAGCAGCCACATACATCCCAGGATTTTTTGACAAGTTACAAAACTCAAATATATATGACAAAGACTAAATAAAAGTAGCACATAAGCCACAATACACGACGAAGAAGTTTTTTTAATAATATGCAAAACACCATGTGCTGGAGACGAACATAACAAATGCAATAAAATTAATGTTGGAACGACTAAGAGCAAACTGAAGATCAGAATATCAGGACATAAATCAGACAAGAAAATTAGAACCGAAATCAATCCACAAAAAACAGCGCTTGCAGCGCACTGTGCAGAAAGTGGACACTCACCAGACTTCTCTTGTTTGTCAATATTACAACAAGAGAAACATTACATTACAATCGCTTTACTCTGGAGATACTGCACATTATCAATACACCAGCAAATATTAGACTAAATTTTAAAACAATCACAGAAAATTGCGCCCATATATACAGACACCTACTTGACACAAAACAGTGTAAAACACCGCGTTGGACAGAACGAACTACGTGTAAAACCAAAAATGTATGGAAATAAATTTTTATTTGTTTTTGTTTTGTGTAATAATTTAATGATTTTATTGTTATTGTGTACCCCCTGAAGACAGTCTCCGACGGAGTCCGAAATATATTGGGAATATCAAAAATTAAAAACAAGTTCTTTTTATTTTGGACCTAGAACTAGACATAAGAGGTTTGATAGAATTCAAAAACGTCGGTAAAAACAGGAACTACCAACATATATATATCGGCGAGTTGAGGATTTCAGGGATTCCTGAATCGTTGATTACATTATTGGCTTCCATTGAGACTGAATTCTCTCAACCGCACCCCGGGAGCCACACTCGATAAACAGCCTATACTGTCATCGCACATATCTGGTGTTAAACATTTTCTACATCAGTCATGATTTTCATAACTTAACACCGATCAATTCGCCTTAACATAGGCACACAATTCAAATTATTAGAAATGCCCAAATTAAATCTCCGACTATATATACATAAGTTAACACACGGCTTTGTCAAACATCTCTTTGACGCAGCCCAAAGGGCCGTCTACTAAGGAAATCTACTAGAAGAAATCATAACATTTATGATCAATAAGTACGCAGCAGTAAAAACTCAATACCGACACTTTAAAGGAAGTATCAAGTTCGGTACAAACAAGCAGGCACCCCCAAAAATCTTCAATAGCCCAAATCACGGGCCCCCAGGGAAATCCAGACATGAAAAAAGATCGATTTTTGGACATAAAAAATAAAGAGGGTCCCACGCATCATTTGGAACTTTGGAATCAGCCAGCGTTTACCGCCAGCGCCGACGCACCAAACTGAGGCTTTCCTCCACTCCAGCTGCACAGCATAAAGTTAGTCTTTAAGTAGCTCCTGAATCTTCCAGTTTAACTTCTTGTAAAATTCAAAGTTAATAAACATTGAAGTTGAAGAAGATTTTTTTTTAATTTGTATACAAAAGGTCGATAAAGTTTTTTATGATCACGAAACAACTCAGTTCTGTGATTGATGAATGTGCAATAATACAGGCAGGAAATATAAGACTTCTGATAGATACCAATCATGGAAGGTTTAATCCAAGCATTGTAAGACCTAGCCATCTAAAGGCTGAAATAGCCCAAATTAAAGATAAATTATCTGAATCGTTAGTGCTTCCAGGCAAACGTACGGGGACGGAACTAAAGGACATATATACATTGTTGACTGCTAAAGGAATTTTTATAGACCAAAGCTAATCATAAATGCAAAAAACCGGTTTTTGGTTGGCATCCGTCGTTTCTATATAGAGTTATCCCCCTTACCATCCGAAAATGAAACCCAATGGAAATGGTATAGTAATAACGATGTTTAGTAATTTTTTGGAATTGCCCCCTATACCAATGACCGAATAAACATTGCATAAAGGGTTTGAAGGAATTTGGGACTTGGAGTAGTGCCAATGATAATGCATGTGAAATACCCCCTTAAAAAAAATAATCTGCTAATTGCGTCCCCAAAAAACGATTGTTGAGCTACAGTAATTTTGGGGTCGAGTTATAGAGTAGTACAGGGTTATTTAAGGTCACATCGACAAGGCTAAATTCAATGTATAGGGACTACGGGAATGGTAGATTTTTCCGATCGGGGGAATTCTAAGCATTAGATCAGAGTGCCCCCTTAAGCAAGAAAAATATTTTTTGCTCACCATAGCATCCATTAAAGGGGCCCATCAGTCTATATATACCACAATGGCGATATTAGCGCAGTACCGAGATAATATGGAATTCAGTAGGATTTAAAGTGGTTAATCATCACAGAAATATCAAAAAAAATATGAGTAAAATTTAAAAAAAACTCACATCGAGTTTCTGGGGTTAAACTTTCTAAAGTTACTGGTCATGTTTCCAAATTTTAAAGAAATTTAAATTTAGTTATTCCTTATAATATACGCTATAAGAAAATGAATGTAAAAAGAAACTACCGACCAAACAGCCGCCCCTTTGCAGAATTTTTAAGAATAACATTTTAGTTTCTAAGGCTGCGATGTGCATAAATAAATTACTCAAAATACAGAAAACTCGTATAAAAATACATAATGTAAACACTTCAAAAAAATATCCTATGCACCACACATCAAAAATTTTAAAACCCCCTTTTGCTATGACGCGACCTTTTAGCGATCGTGTCAAGCATTAAAAGACCCCCCCGACCCTAAAAATGTCCCCTATAGATTTTAAAAAACACTATATAACAGAAAATTTGAAAATAAAGGTTGAAATTCTTGATGTGTGGTGCATAGGATATTTTTGAGTTGTTTTTTTTTTTGAGTAATAACATAATATATTGAATTTAAAAGCAAATTTACGTTTTGACCTTGTCATTTGATTTTTGAAATTTCTATTGTGAAGAAAAAAAGTCAAATAACAAGTGAAATAAAAATGCTCAAAACTGACCTTAAATTTGGCCCCAAGAATTTGGCCCAAAGAAATTTTTTCCTTGATTATCAGGTTTTTTAAGTAATGCCAATATTCGAATCCCGAGTGCCAATTTTTCCAAATGGTTTTCAATTGCAGCGACAACAGATCTGTTTTCTCTTTTAAAAAGAAACCAATTTAGTCGTTGGGCTTGATTAAATTTCAAGGGGCCAAGAAATCGTAATGAAACTCGTCTTTTTTCGGGTTTAGATGAGTAAATATATATTGATTTCCATTTTTTTTTTTCTTTAATTTATTATTACCGAGTCTTCTTCTCCTGCGGCCTGAAACCAATTTACGAAAAATGCTTGTTTTGACGACGATTCCCTCTTCCCCCTTTTTTTTGTATATTGTTTTTTTTTCCTACGGGTGTGCGGAGGGGGAGTGGGAAACAAACCATGACATTTCCCTTGGGATTCGGTATTTAAGGGGATTTTTTAAATTTATAAAATTTCCACTTTGGGGGATTTTTTGCGCTGCTATTGGGCTTTTTAATAATTGCAAAATTGCCCCCAGTGTTTTCCAGAGTTTCTGCTCTCCTCCCGGGTTCACTGGGGCCCGGGATAAAAAAATAAACCTTGGGGTCAAATCTTTTTAAAAACAAATTTAAAAATTAAAACACTCGTACAATGTACTTTAAGGATGGGGCCAAAAATGGATAATGGTGGGGAGGTGGGTTTAAACCCAAAAAGGAATTTTTTTGTTTTCTACCCAGTTTTTTCACTTTAGACGAAAAGCAACAGTAGCAAAGGGGAAAACAGAAAAGAGAGACAGAGAGAGAGAGACAAAAAAGGGAGGGGGGGGAAACCCCAAAAAGAGAGAGGAGGGGAGAAGGATGGGAATCGTGGAAGAATTGCGGTCTCTTTTTGAGTGTTATGCAATTTTTTAAAAAGCTCTTTAAAAACAAATAAGGGAAATTTTAATATATTCCAAAAAACCAAACCCAAAAAAACCCAGCAACACACCAACTATTCCGCGATCTCATAATCCCAATAAAGAAGAAATTTGAGAAACATTTTAAAATTAGGGGTTGAAAGGATCGGCTTCTGTCCTATATTTAAACTAAACCCCACTTCCGGTATAAACAAGGAAAAACAAAGAACCGAAGAGAAGGAAAAAACGCACATTCCTTTGAAAGATTCCTTTAAATTTGTTTAACTTTCATTTTAAGGCCAAAAAACTGCCCAAAAGTTGCAGCAGAAAGGGGCAAAAGGAAAATAAAAATTTCCAAAAAGGAAAAAATTTAAAAGGGGAAAAACGGCCCTTTGGGCCCCTTATAAAAGGGCCCTTTCCCCCCCATCCCGTTTTTATTAACTGGGGGAGGGCCCAAGGGGCCAAAGGGGGCAAGCGAACGAAACGTAAAACTTATGCCCCATAAAAAAACTAAATCCCTCAAATCTAAAATTTGGTCAAAAAGAAATTTGCACACGCCTCACCCTAAAGTCAAAAGGGGGATTTTGGGAGGCAAACCCAAACTTGCGGAACATTTCAAAACCTCAGCCCATACACCACACACACTTTAAAAATGCCCCGCTTTTTCTTTAAAGGGGGGCCGGGCCAAAGACGGGCCTTTGGGTCTAGAATCTTTTTTTAAATGAAGGCATTTCGCGTGGCAAACAGCAGCAGTGGGCGCAGCACGGGGCATCAAAAAGCCATTTGGCTCCCCTTTAAACTTGATTTGAGTCAACTGCTGCTGCGGGCCGTTTAGCCACTGCCCTAACCCGGCACACACCCCTCACACACCCCAAACCCACAAATAAAAATTGATCCTTTTTTCCCTTTTGGGAAGTCAGGAAATCATTTTTTTGGTCCCTTTTTAGGTGATCACTTGGGTCGCCCATTAGGGGGCAAGCATTTTTTTAATTAAATTTTTCCCCTACAGTAGTTTGCAAATTTAAACTGGGAAAACAGAAAAATGACACCTAAAAAGGTTTTTCTTACTGCCCCAAATTTAAAAATCGGCAGGTGAAAAGATTCTAACAAACGGGGGAGAACTTTCCACCTAACGGCCCACTGACTGGAAAGTTAAATTTTTTATTGGGGTTTTTTAAAAAACTTCCCAAACCCTTGTCAAAGCAACAGTTCTTTGGCTAAATAAATCCCTCAGCTTTATTTTTCAGTTTTTCAATTATGCATTTAAAAGTTCCAAACAAATTTAAAAATCAATTGTAAAATGTCAGAATAGCTTAAGCTAAAACGCCATCTTTTAAGCCAAAAAGCCTTAAGTGTACATACACTCGGAGAAAAGCTAAACTCTGATCAAAATTTTAAAAAATTTGAAATTTTTCGATAAAATTATTTTTTTAATTTGCTTTTTAAATTTAAATCACTTTAAGGGCCGGGGGCTTTCTTTTTCTCTTAAAAAAATTTGTGATTTTTCAAACTTGTAAAACCCTTTTGTTTTAAAGAAAATATATTTTATAACATGATGTTGTTTAATATAAAAAAGTGTAAGAACTTTTAGAGTCTAGAAAAGTAGAAAAATCGATTTTTTTTAGGGTGACAAAACTAAATATCCTTTAACTAATTTTTCGATTTTTTATCCGGCCAAATTTTGCTCTGAAAAGCAATTTAAATTATTTTCAACTGTGGGTGAAATTAAACCTTTTTTTGTCTAAACTCACTTTTTTCCCTGAAATATTTATATAACAATATCTTAAAGGGAAATTTACTTCTTATTGGGGAAAACTTGACCCAAAGAGTCAAGTCTTGGGGCAAGAAAAATGAAATTTATTTTCCCGAAAAGTAGTTTATAGGTAATGTTTAAAAACATTGCATTCAATCGCTTACAGCCAAAAAATAACCTTTTTGATCCGCGTTGTTCTTCTGAAAAATCGGGAAAATGGTTTTAAATCATTTTTAAACACAAATTTCTCCTTCGAAAACTAAAATTATTTTGTGGCTTATTAAAATTTTTAAATGGGTCCCTTCGACTCGTCAGTGCAGTCCCTTCTAAAAAAAGGAACTCGTAAAAAAATGGGATCGAAGGTTTTTTTGTGTCGAAAAAAAAAGTTGAAGGGTAGTTTATTTGTTAGGGGGCTGGGACAAAATAATTTGGATAGAAAAAAAATTTTATTATGAAAATAGATCCCAAAGAGAAATTAAAAAACCATAAGCGGGGCCAAATATAATGGCCCCCCCCTTTACCTTTCAACAGGGTTCCTGAAACATATTCGTATTCAAATGAAATTTTTCTTTTTTTTGTTTTTTATTCTTCTCATTGCATTTTCTAAACAAACGCTCACACACACACAATTTTTTTTTACCCATTTCCCACAATTTGGGGCGCAATTTCCCCATTGCCACATGTTTATTTAGGATTCTTAAAGGGCTTCAAGATGAAAAAAAAACACATCAAAATTTGGGGCAACATTCATCACACCCCCTGCGTTATTCTCTGGCCACAGTAGTTTGGGGGCCGGAATTTGGGAAAATTTAAATAGCGATCGGGAAAAAATTCGACCCCTTTCCCTTTACCACCTCATCGGCCCGGACAAAAGATTTTGAATGTTGTGCAGGCCCAAGGAAATGCTTGACAATCGTCGCATCGAAGGGTGAAAACTTAAAACCCAAAGAGTGTTTTTAGCCCCAGCTCTTTGGTTTTCCCGGTTGGGAAAACGGCCCCAAAACCAAAAAAACCCCATTACCCCGGTTTGGGCAAATTCAACGGGGCGAAATTTTTTCCCCGGATCCCGATCAAAACACAATGGGGACCACGGGCATAAAATTAAGCAAACGGTAAAAAAATCGCCAGAAAATTTTAAAATTAAAAGCGCCTCTTATCTCATCAAAAAAACCCCGCCCAAAACCAAAGGGGCCCCTAAAAAATGGGGCAACCCCAGTCACAGCTCAGTCTCTTCCATAGATCCTATTTATGCTGGCGCCCTCATGATTACCGCGCAGTAAAAAAATTCTCTGGATAAAGCCTTTGTAGGGTAACAGCAGACATAATCACCTAGGAACAAATAATTCGGTCTTGGCGGCCACCAAATCCTCGAATATGCCTATCAAGTCCGAAAATTGTCCATGAAGTCACCACCAAAGGGCAAAGGGGGTTCCGGGTTTAAAAAGCCCTAGGTTTGGGGTGGGGAAGGACTCGCGTGCCTGCCCGGCATAAAGTCTGTTCACTTCCCCCTCCATATGAACCCTTTCCACCTTCTGATTTTCAGTGCATTATTATCGCATTAATTTGTCCAAAGCGACATCGTTGAATTTATAAAAAAAAAAACACAGGAGAAAAAACAAAAAAAAAAAACCCGAGGAAAAAAAAAAAAAAAAAAACCCAAAAATAGAACTTAGAAAATTTTTGTTTTGTTTTTTCATGATTCGATTGGATTAAACCAGAAAATAATCAAATACTTTCATAACGTTTTTTAAAT
Source organism: Drosophila nebulosa (assembly GCA_024703675.1). Classification (NCBI taxonomy): domain Eukaryota; kingdom Metazoa; phylum Arthropoda; class Insecta; order Diptera; family Drosophilidae; genus Drosophila; species Drosophila nebulosa. Next base: position 14,151 of record JANFPS010000314.1, read on the forward strand.
TAAAGTGAATTAATTCAAACGCCCCCTAGGCGGAACAAAACAGCAAGAGTTGCTCCGAAAAGGAGGAAGGAAGAAACGAAACGTGAATGTAAAAAACTTTTTTTAATTAAATTCAATTATTTAAATAAAGGTTTGGATTAAAAAGCCCCTCCAGCGAATTTCATTTTTTAAAATAAATTGCCCCTTGGGGCTTTCTTTTGCGCTGCTATTGGGGCTTTTAAAAATTTGCAAAGTTCCACCAGTCGTTCAATTGCTGCTGTCCCCTGGGTTCACTGGGGCCTGGGAGTTGGTCGGCCCTTTGTAGCGTTTACATCATCAAAAAAAATCAAACCTTGGGGTCGACTCATTTAAAAAACAATTTAAAAAAATTAAAAACACTGTACATTTTCACATTTTCAGGATGGGGGCCCAAAAGGGGTAGATGATGGGTAGGTGGGTTGAACCCGAATAGGAATTTTGGGTTGTTTTTTCTACCCAGTTTTACACTTTAACGACAAAACGAACAGTAGCAAAAGGGGGATACAGAGAGAGAGACAGAGAGAGAGAAGAGAGAGAGGGAAAAGGGGTAGAAGCGTGGAAAATTGCGGGCTTGTTTGAGGATTAGCAAATTAATTTAAAATTTTTTTAGAAACAAATAATGGGAATTTTAATATTTCCACAAAACCAACCCCAAACAAAAGCAACCACCAAATATTCCGCATCATATAATGCAATAAAGAAGACATTTGAGAAACATTTTTAAAATTATGGGTGAAAGGTCGGCTTCTTCCTATACTTAACTAAGCCCACTTCCGGGATAAACAAAGAAAACAAAAAGAACCGAGAGAAGGAAAAACGCACATTCCGTTGAAAGATTCCATTAATTTGATTAGACTTTCAGTTAAGGCCAACAAACTGACCAAAGTTGCAGCAGCAGCGGCAGAAGCAAATCAAAATGCTAAAGGCAACAATGAAAGAGGAAACGGACTTGGCCTTATGAAATGCCCTTCCCGCCCATCCCGTTTTTATTAACTATGGGAAGGGCCCAAGTGGCAAAGGGGCAAGCGGAACGAAACTGTACAACTTATGCCCCATAAGAATTAAATGCCTTAAAATGCTCAAATTGTCAATAAGAAAGTTGCACACGCCTCACCCTAAAGTCAGAGAGGGAGTTGGAGGCAAAGCCAACTTGCGAACATTTCATACCTCAGCACACATACACACACACACACATTAAAATGCCCACGCTTCTTCATTAAGGGGCCTGGCCAAGACTGGCCTGGGTCGTAGCAATCATTTTTTATGAAGGCATTTCGCGTGGCAACAGCAGCAGTAGCGCAGCAACGGGGCATCAAAAGCCATTTGGCTGCCATTAACTTGTTTTGAGTAAACTGCTGCTGCTGCTGCTTTTTATGCCACATCCCTACACCCCGGGCCACACCCCCTCACACACCCCAACAAATAAAAAATTATCAGTTGTTTTTTAAGTCAGGAAAGTCTTTTTTTTGGTCCTTAGGTGTCAGCTTAGTCGTTTAGTGCAGCTTTTTCTTTTAAACTTTTCCCTACAGTATTTGGGTAACTTCTGGGTAAAGAATTGAACCCAAAAGTTTTTTTACTGTCCTAATTAAAATGGCGGGTGCAAAGATTCTAAGACGGGGGAGAGATATACCCCCCGCCTACTGCCCTACTGGAAAGTTCAATTTTCATTGTGTATTAAAAACTTAGCCAGAACCTTGTCAAGCCTTTTCTTTGGCAAAAATCAATAACTCAGCTTTATTTTCAGCGTTCGAATTATACACTTAATTCCCAAAACAAATTTAAAAAATTTGTCAAATGCGAATAAGCTTAAGTACAAAACCAAATTTCCCCCAGCAAAAAAAACCCTTAAAAGTGTACATACACTCGGAGAAAAGCTGACTCTGATCAAAATTAAAAGATTTAACATCGGGAAAACTTATTAAATTAAACGTAACTCACTTTAGCCGGGAGCTTTCTTTTTCTCTTAAAATAATTTGTGTATTTTGCAAACTTGTAAACCTTTTTTAAAAAAAATATATTTTTTAACATATGTTGCTTAATATAAAAAGTTAAAAATTTTAGTCTAGAAAAGTAGAAAAAAACGTTTTTTTGATATACAAAAATAAGTTCCTTTAACTATTACGACTTTTTATCCGACAAATTTTGCTCTGAACGCAATTTAAAATTTTTTTCAACTGTGGAATTACCTTCTTGTCTACTCACTTTTCCATGAAATTTTATACCAAAATTTTTAAGGGAAATTTACTTTTAGTTCAAATCTGACCCAATGATGTCAAGTCTTGGACAAGAACATGATTCATTTTATCTGACAGTAGTTTTTTTTAAGGGTAAATGCTTGCATTCAGTGCTTTCAGCCAGGGGAAATAACCTTTGATCCCGGTTGTTTTTTCTGAAAATCGAGGAAAAAGGTTGAACTCTTTTAAACACAAATTTCTCCTTCGAAAAAATAAAGTTATTTAGTGGCTTATTAAAATTTAACTGGGGGTTCGAGCTCTCAGTGCAGTCCCTTTTAAACGCGGAAATCGTAAAAAAACACGAATGGGTTTTTTGTGATCTAAACTAAAATTACTGTTATATAGTTAGGGCGACTGGGGCAACATATTTTGGATTTGAAAAAAATTTGATTTTGAAAATAGAAAACAATGAGAAATTACAATCCAAAGCGGCAAATATAAAGGCCCCCATTGCCTTTCACAGACTTAAATGAAACTATTCTATTCAAGTGAGTTTTTTCTTTCATTTTTTTATTTTTCTTCTCATTGCTTGTCAAAAAACAAAAACGCATACACACACACAAAATTTATTTTATCTATTCTACAATTTGGCGCGCAATCCCAGCCACATTTTATCGGGTGCTTAAAAAGGGCTTAAAGATGAAAAAAAAATCATCAAATTGGTGCTAACATTCTCACCCCCCTGCGTTATTCATCTGGCCCTAGTTTGGAGCCGGAAATTTTTGGAAATTTAAGTAGCGATGGGCAAAAAAATTCGTACCCGTCCTTCCCTTGTGCATGCTAAGGAACTGCTTGACAATCGTGATCAAGGGTAAGCTAACTCCACGAGTTTTTATGCCCCAGCTCTTGGTCCCCCCGGTTGACATCGGCCCAAGCAAACCCACTTACCCGGTTGGGGGCACTTAAACGGACAAATTTATTTCACGGATTGATCACACAATGGCGCCCACGGGCAAAAATTTAAAAGCAAGGGTAAAAACTCCCCAATTTAACATTATAGCGCCTTTTAAAACTCATCAAAAAACCTGCCAAACAAGACCCATAAAACTATGGGGCCACGCCAGCTCAGTCCTTCCATAGATCCTATTTATGCGGGCGCACTCATGTTACCGCCAGTAGAAAAAAATTCTCTGGTAACGCATTTTGTGGGCCAACAGAAACAAAATCACCTAGGAAAAAATAATTCGGTTTTGGCGGCCACATGCCTCGAAATGCGTATCAAGTCCGAAATTTCCGTAAATGTCCCCCAAAGGGTCACAGGGGCACCGGGTTAAAGGAGCATAGTTGCTGCGAAGGACTGCTGCCTCGGGCAGATACACTTGCCACATTTTGATTTCTCGTGTCATTTTATCCTTTAATTTGCCCAATGCCCATCGTTGTCTTTTAAAATTAAAAATTTTTTTCGTTTCTCCAACATCTAGGGATTCAAAAACTACGACCGGTTCCCCCAAAATTTTTGAACACTTTGGAGTCAACTGTCAGCGTTTTTTGGCTACTTTTTATGTCGATTCACCCCGCTAGCGCGAATAAATGGGTTTTAAGCGGGTTTCCCCGCATCGGACCCCAGCGCCACTGTGCAGGGGTGGGGAACCACCCATACCACTGACAGCCGCGCAGTTTAATGTGAACCACTGGGAGGCAATCTGTTCCTGATCACATTCCTAAAAAAATTCCTCGAAAATTACCTGTATCAAATTTTTTTTTTTTTCGTAAGACGTTTGTGTGATCGCGCCGTGATGTTTTGTTCGTCAAAATGTATCGAAAAAATGCCCCCCAAAAAACGAATTTGGGTCGTCGTTCTCGCAACCAGAAAAAAGTCAGAAAAAATGTTTTGAATAGGGCGAAAAAGAACGGAAAATTGTAGCAGATAGACCCGGGTGAGGAGGGGAGGGAGAGGGTGTTTTAAAACCCGCAGAAAACCCCGCAGCCAGGCTTGAGAATCAGCGTTTGCGATTACGAAGAGGCGTCTGCAGTTACACTTTTTTTCGCTCGCAAAAATAACACATAGGGCGGGGTTCGAAACCGGCACCGATAACACTAGATCGACTTGAGGGAATGCCATCGTATTGCATTTCGCTATGACCCAGCTGTTGTTATAGCCCAGCCGACATGTGTCTTGGCCAGATAAGTCAGCTGCCTTATGCCAGCTCTAAGTTTAAAAATTAAAAGAACGAATGGTTTGCTGGGGGGAAAAAACAAATTACACAACTTAGCACCACCGGCCCTGCGAACTTTTGATGGTTACTGGAATCGAAGCATTTTCCCATCAAACATTTGGCGATTATTTTTTTGCTTTCCAAAGACGTCATTTGGGGCGGAAATTTTCTGCCCAAATTTATCCAAATTTCAAAGTCAAAGGACAAATATAAACAAAACGGGGGCCCTACCTCGTTCCCACATGAAAATAAATTTCTTCAAATGACTTTATCGGTGATGATAAAGACGAACCCGGGGGCGATCTAGAAAACCTCCTCCGTAAAAAAGGTCCCTCATTTTGCGGTACGCAGATCCCCACAATATGTCACAGCGAAACGGGCCCGGGACAGTAATTTTAAAAAAAAAAAAACAGGAGAAAAAAAAAAAACAACCCCAGAAAACAAAAAAAAAAAAACCAAACAGAAAATTAAAGAAATTTTTTTTTTTTGTTCATATTCGATTGGATTTAAACCCGAAAAGGGAATCAAAATACTTTCATACGTTATTTCAAATTTTAAGTCGAATTAAATTTAAACCCCATAGGCCCGGAACAACGCAAAGTTGCATCCGAAAAGGAGGAGAGAATGAAACGAAACTGAATGTAAAAACTTTTGTTAATTAAATTTAAAATTTTTTAAATTACGCGTTTGGGGTTAAAAAGCCTCTCCGCGAAATTTCATTTTTTAAAATGTCCTCATTACGTGGAAATCATTTTAAAAGATTTTCTGGTTATGAGCCATTGATATGATGAAAAAAAAACGAAACGTGATGTCAAAGACATTTTGTTAGTTTAAAATTTCCCTTTTTAAATTACTGTTTGGATTAAAAGCTCTCTACCAAATTGTATTTTTAAAATGTCGCATAATGTGGAAGATAGCATTTAAGAGATTCATTGGGTATGGAGTCATTTAGTTTTCCCATTTTGAAGTTTCATTTAAAAAATAAAAATAAAAATAAAGATCACGAAAGCTACAGCAAATCGTACACATAAAACAATTTTTACACTTTTTAAAAAAAACATTTCATGAAACGATAATAAAACGAAACAAAAAAAAATAGTGTTCCTTTATAACTGGGATCTTTGGGGGAAA
>JANFPS010000315.1:0-19552 GCA_024703675.1 Drosophila nebulosa
GTGAAATTTTTAAAATTCGTTTTCTAACCCTTTTTCCTGCTCTAACTTTGGGAAAAATTTTGGGCGATTTTAAAAAAGCAATTTTCAGTAGTAGCGCTCCAGTTTTCTTACTTTGTCATTCAAACCAAAAAAATTTCTTTTGAAACCCCCTTTTCAAAAAAATCGGAAATTTGTAAAAAATTTAGTTTCTCAAATTTTCCCTCTCTAACTTTGCCAAAATTGGGACGATTTAAAAAGCAAAGTTTTTTGTACGCATCCGTTTACTTACTTTTTTCATTCAAAAACCCAGAAAAAATCATTTTGAACCCACTTTTCGAAAAATCGTGAAAATTTTTTTAAATTTAGATTCTCACTTTTCCGTGCTCTAACTTGCCAATATTTGGGGCGTTTAAAAAACAATTTTCAGATAGAAGCGCTTTCCCAGTTTTAAATTTTTTTTATTTTTGTTTTTTCCATTTTTCCCTAACTTTTTTTAAAAACCCCTTTTGAACCCACTTTTCGAGAAAATCGTGATTTTAAAATTCAGTTTTCTCACTTTCGCGTGCTCTAACTTTGCCATATTGGGACTTTTAAAAAAGCAATGTTTCAGTTAGTAGCGCATCCAGTTTACTTACTATTTTCATTCAACCTAGAAAACTCATTTTTTACCTTCTTTTTTTGAGAAAATCGTGAATTTGTAAAATTCAGTTTTCTCACTTTTTCCGTGCTCTAACTTTGCCAATATTGGGAACGATTTAAAAAAACAATGGTTTCAGTTAGTAGATTATATCCGTTTACTTACTTTTGTCATCAACCCCCCAGGAAAAACTCATTTTGAACCAACTTTTCGAGAAATCGTGAATTTGTAAAATTCAGTTTTCTCAACTTTTTCGTGCTCTAACTTTGTTGAAGATGGGGACGATTTAAAAAGCAATGTTTTAGTTAGTGGCTCATACAGTTTTTAACTTACTCTTGTCATTCAAACCTAGAAACTAATTTGAAAACCCACTTTTCGAGAAAATCGTGAATTTTTAAAAATTCAAGTATTCTCACTTTTCCACCACGTGATCGTAACTTTGCCAATATGGACGATTTTGAAAAGCATGTTTCAGCTAGTAGCGCCTCCAGTTTTACTTACTTTTGTCATTCAAACCTAGAAAACTCATTTTGAACCCACTTTTCGAGAAATCGTGGAATTTGTAAAATTCGTTTTCTCAATATTTCCGTGCTCTAACTTTGCCAATAATTGGGACGATTTAAAAAAAGTCAATGTTCAGTTAGTAAGCGCATCCAGTTTACTTACTTTGTGTCATTCAAACCTAGAAAACTCATTTTGAAGCCCACTTTTCGAGAAAATCGTGAATTTGTAAAAATTCATTTTTCTCAACTTTTTCCGTGGCTCTAACTTTTGCCATATTGGGCGATTTTAAAAAAGCATTGTTTCAGTTAGTAGCGCATCCAGTTTACTTACTTTTTGTCCATTCAACTAGAAACTCATTTTTTTAAAAACCTTCTTTTGGAAATAGGTGAATTGTAAAAATTCAGTTTTCTCAACTTTCCGTGCTCCTAAACTTGCAATCTTGGGGACGATTTAAGCAAGTTTCAGTTAGTAGCGCAATCCAGTTTACTTACTTTGTCATATCAGCCCAGAAAACCTCATTTTGAACCCACTTTTTCGAGAAAATCGTGAATTTGTAAAAATTCAGTTTTCATCAACTTTTCGTGCTCTAACTTTGTTAATAATGGGGACGATTTAAAAAAGCAATGTTAGTTAGGTGGCTCATAAGTTTTACTTACGCCTTGTCAGGTCAACCTGAAAACGAATTGTTTTTTTTTTTTGAACCCACTTTGTTCGAGAAAATCGTGAATTGTAAAAAATTCAGTATTCTCAACTTTTTCGTGCTCTAACTTTGCCAATATTGGGGACGATTTAAAAAAGCAATGTTTGCAGTTAGTGCGCAATCCAGATTACTTACTTTTTGTCATTCCAACGTAGAAACTCATTTTGAACCACTTTTCGAGAAATCGTGATTTGGTTAAAATTCAGTATTCTCAACTTTTCCGTGCTCCTAACTTTGCCATATTGGACGATTTAAAAGGCAATGTTTCAGTTGTAGCGGGCATCCCCAGTTTACTTACTTTTGTCATTCAAACCTAGAAAACTCATTTTGAACCCAACTTTTCGAGAAAATCGTGAATTGTAAAAATTTGGTTTTCCTAACTTTTCCCGTGCGTCTAACTTTGCCAATATTGGGACGGATTTTTAAAAAAGCAATGTTTCAGTTAGTAGATCATCCAGTTTACTTACTTTTGTCATTCAAACCCAGAAAAACTCATTCGTGAACCCACTTTTCGACAAATCGTGAATTTGTAAAAAATTCAGTTTGTCTCACGTTTTCGTGCTCTAACTTTGGGTTCTATAATATGGGGACGATTTAAAAAGCATTGTTTCAGATAGTACGCATCGTTTTACTACTTTTGTCATTCACCTAGAAAACTAATTTGAACCCACTTTCGAGAAATCGTGATATGTCAAAATTCGAGTTTACTCAACTTTCCGTGCTCTAAATGTTGGGCCCAATATTGGACGATTTAAAAAGAATGGTTTCAGATAGTAGCTGCATCCAGTTTTACTTACTTTTGTCATTCAAACACTAGAAACCCTCATTTTTGAACCACTTTTTCGGAAAATCGTGAATTTGTAAAAATTCAGTTTTCTCAACTTGTCGTGCTCTACTTTGCCCAATATTGGTAACGATTTAAAAAGCAATGTTTTTCAGTTAGTAGATCATCCAGTTTACCTACTTTTTGTCATTCAAACCTAGAAAACTCATTTTGAACCCACTTTTCGAGAAATCGTGATTTGCAAAAATTCAGTTTTCTCAACTTCTTTAGAAACTCATTTGAACCCACTTTTCGGAAGATTAATCGTGAATTTGAAAATTCAGTATTCTCACTTTGTCCGTGCTCTACTGTGCCATATTGGGACGATTTAAAAAAGCAATGTTTCGTTAGTAGCGCATCCAGTTTACTTACTTTTATCATTCAAACCTAGAAACTCATTTTGAACCCACTTTTCGAGAAATCGTAAATTTGTAAAATTTCAGTTTTCCAAACTTTTCCGTGCTTCTAACTTTGCCAATATTGGGGGACGATTTAAAAAAGCATTGTTTTTCAGTCTAGCGCATCCAGTTAACTTGACTTTTGTTCCATTCAAACCTAGAAACTCATTTTTAACCTTCTTTTGAAGAAAATCGTAATTTGTAAAAATTCAGTTTTCTCAACTTTTCCGTGCTCTAACTTTGCCAATATGGGGACGATTTAAAAAAGCAATGTTTCAGGTTAGTAGATCATCCAGTTTAACTTACTTTTGTCATTCAAAACTAGAAAACCTAATTTTGAACCCACTTTTCGAGAAAATCGTGCATTTTTAAAGTCAGTATTCTTACTTTTTCGTGCTCTAACTTTGTCCAATATTGGGACGATTTAAAAAAGCAATGTTTCAGTAGTACGCATCCAGTTTACTTACTTTTGTCAATTTCAAACCTAGAAAACATCATTTTTCAACCGAAAAACTCATTTTGTAACCGCTATTTCGAGAAAATCGTGCATTTGGTAAAAAATTCAGTTTTCCCAACTTTTCCGTGCTCTAACTTTGCCAATATTGGCATACGATTTAAAAAAGCAATGTTGCCGTTTAGTAGATCATCCCAGTTTTTACTTACTTTTTGTCATTCAAACCTACGAAAACTCATTTTCACCTACTTTTTGAGAAAATCGTGAATTTGTTAAAAATTCAGTATTCTCAACTTTTTCCGTGCTCTAACTTGGTCAATATTGGGACTATTTAAAAGGCATGTTTCAGTTAGTAGAAATCATCCAGTTTTACTTACTTTTTGTCATTCACAACCTAAGAAAAACTAATTTTGAACCCACTTTTTCGAGAAACATCGTGAATTTGTAAAAACAGTTTCTTCTCAACTTTTCATGCTGTACTTTGCCAATATTGGGACTGAATTTAAAAAGCAATGTTTTCAGTTAGTAGATCATCCAGTTTACTTACTTTTTGGCATTCAAACCCAGAAAACTCATTTGAACCCACTTTTTCCGAGAAAATCGGAATTTTGTAAAAATTCAGTAAATTCATTACTTTTCCTTGCTCTAACTTTGAAAATATTGGGACGATTTAAAAAAGCAATGTTTCGTTAGTAGCGCATCAAAAGTTTCTTACTTTGGTCATTCAAACCTAAAACTCATTTTGAACCACTTTCGAGAAAATCGTGAATATGTAAAAAATTCAGTTTTCTCACTTTTCGTTTTCTCTAACTTTGGCCAATTGGGGAGATTTAAAAAAGCAATTTTTTAGTTAGTAGCTCATCCAGTTTACTTACTTTTGGTCCCATTCAAACGTAGAAACTCATTTTGAACCCCTTTTTCGCGAAAATCGTGAATTTGTGAAAAATTCAGTATTCAATTACTTTTCATGCTCTTACTTTGCCAATATTGGGACATTTAAAAAAGCAATGTTTCAGTTTAGTAGATCATCCATTTTACTTACTTTGTCATTCAAACCCAGAAAACTCATTTTGAACCCACTTTTTTTCCTCGAGAAATGCGTGAATTTGTAAAATTCAGTATTCATTACTTTCCTTCTCTAACTTGCAAATATTGGACGATTTAAAAAAGCAATGTTTCAGTAGTAGCGCCATCCAGTTTACTTACTTTTTCATTCAAACCTCTGGAAAATCATTTTGAACCCACGTTTCGAGAAAATCGTGAATATGTAAAAATTCAGTTTTCTCACTTTTTCGTTTCTTCTGTAACTTGGGCCAATATGGGGACGATTTAAAAAAGCAATTTTTAGTTAGTTAGCTCATCCAGTTTCCTTACTTTTGTCTTTCAAACTCAACCTCGACACACAACTCATTTGAACCCACTTTTCGAGAAAATCGTGAATTTGTTACAAAAAAAAAAAAAAAATTTCAGTATTCTTACTTTTCCCTGCTCAAAACCTTTGCCAATTTGGGACGATTAAAAAGCATGTTTCAGTTAGTCCGCATCCAGTTTACTTACTTTTGTCATTCAAACCTAGAAAAAACTCATTTGAACCCCACTTTTCGAGAAAATCGTGAATTTGCAAAAATTCAGTTTTCTCAACTTTTCCCGTGCTCTAACTTTGCCAATATGGGACGATTTAAAAAAGCATTGTTTCAGTTAGTACGCATCAAGTTTTTACTTACTTTTGTCATTCAAACCTAGAAACTCCTTTTTACCCTACATTTTTGAGAAAATCGTGATTTATAAAAATGTCAGTATTCTCCAACTTTCCGTGCTCTAACTTTACCAATAGTGGACGATTTGACAGCATTGTTTCAGTTAGTAGCGCATCCAGTTTACTTACTTATGTCATTTCAAACCTAGAAAACTCAATTTGAACCCACTTTTCGAGAAAATCGTAATTTGTAAAAATTCAGCTTTCAGTTTCTCAACCATTGCGCGTGCTCGTAACTTTGCCAATATTGGGACGATTTAAAAAAGCAATGTTTCAGTTTGATGTAGCGCATCCAGTTTACTACTTTTGTCATTCAACCTAGAAAACTCATTTTGAACTCCACTTTCGAGAAAACGTGAATGTGTAAAAAATTAAGTTTTCTCACTTTTCCGTGCTCTACTTGCAATATTGGGACGTTTAAAAGAAAAAGCAATTGTTTCAGTTAGTAGCGCATCCAGTTTACTTACTATTTTCATTCACCTAGAAAAAACTCATTTTAACCTTCTTTTGTGAGAAAATGTGATTTGTAAAAATTCAGTTTCTCAACTTTTCGTGCTCTAACTTTGGCCCATATTGGAACATAAAAAAACAATGTTTCAGTTAAGTAGATTAATCCAGTTTACTTACTTTTGTCCTCAAGCCCAGAAAACTCGATTTTGAACCACTTTTCGCTGAGAAAGATCGTGATGTTGTAAAATTCCAGTTTTCTCAACTTTTTCGTGCTCTAACTTTTGTAATATGGGGACGATTTAAAAGAGCAATGTTTTAAGTTTTAGTGGCTCTACAGTTTACTTACTCTTGCATTCAAACCTAGAAAACTAATTTTGAACCCACTTTTGCGGGAAAATCGTGAATTTTAAAAATTCAGTATTCTCAAACTTTTCCGTGCTGCTAACTTTGCCAATATTGGGAACGTTTTGAAAAGAATTGTTTCAGCTAGTAGCGCATCCAGTTTACTTACTTTTGTCATTCAAACCTAAAACTCATTTTGAACCCACTGTTCAGAAATCTGAATGGTTGTTAAATTCAGTTTTCTCAACCATTTCCGTGCTCTAACGTTGCAATATTGGACGATTTAAAAAGCAATGTTTTGAGTTAGTAGCAGCATCCAGTTTACTACTTTTGTCATTCAACCTAGAAAACTCATTTTGAACGCCACTGTTCGAGAAAATCGTGAATTTGTAAAAATTCAGTTTTTCTCGAAACTTTTCCGTGCTCTAAACTTGCCAATATTGGGACGATTTAAAGAAAGCATTGTTTCAGTTAGTAGCGCATCCAGTTTTACTTACTTTTGTCATTCAAACCTGAAAAACTCATTTTTTAAAACCTTCTTTTTTGAGAAATCGTGAATTTGGTAAAAATTCAGTTTTCTTCAACTTTCCGTGCTCTAACTTGCCAATATTGGGACATTTAAAAAAGCAATGTTTCAGTAGTAGCGCATCAGTTTTCTTACTTTTTGGCATTCAAGCCCAGAAAACTCATTTTGGGAACCCACTTTTCGAGAAAATCGTGAAGTTGTAAAAATTTCAGTTTTCTCAACATTTTTCGTGCTCTAACTTTTGTTGATATGGGGACGATTAAAAAGCAATGTTTTAGTTAGTGCTCATACAGTTTACTTACTCTTGTCCCATTCAAACTAGAAAACTAATTTTGAACCCCTTTTCGAAGAAAATCGTGAGTTGTAAAAATTCCAGTATTCTCAACTTTTTCGTGCTCTAACTTTGCCAATCTTGGGACGATTTAAAAAAGTCAATGTTGCAAGTTAGTAGCGCATCCAGATTACTTACTTTTTGTCATTCAAACGTGAAAACTCATTTTGAACCCACTTTTCGAGAAAATCGTGAATTTGTTTAAAATTCAGTATTCTCAACTTTTCCGTGCCTAACTTTGCCAATATTGGGACGATTTAAAAAAGCAATGTGTCAGTTAGTACGCATCCAGTTTTACTACTTTTGTCATTCAAACCTAGAAACTCATTTTGAACCCACTTTCGAGAAAATCGTGAATTTGTAAAAATTTAGTTTTCTTAACTTTTTCCGTGCTTACTTTGCCAATATTGGGACGAGTTTAAAAAGCCATGTTTCAGTTAGTAGATCACCAGATTTACCTTACTTTTAGTCATTCCAAACACCATAAAACTCTTTTGAACCCCACTTTTCGAACAAAATCGTGAATTTGTAAAAAAATTCAGTTTCTCAACTTTTCCGGCTCTAACTTTGTTAATAGGGGAAGATTTAAAAAAGCATGTTCAGAAGTAGCGGCATACCAGTTTACTTACTTTTTGTCCATTCAAACCTAGAAAAACTAATTTTGAACCCACTTCGAGAAAATCGTGAATATGTTAAAAATTTCAGTTTACTCAACTTTTCCGTGCTTCTAACTTTGCCAATATGGGGACGATTTAAAAAAGCAATGTTTTTCAGATCGTAGCGGCATTCCAGTTTACTTACTTTTGTCATTCAAACCTAGAAAACCTCATTTTTGAACCACTTTTCGAGAAAATCGTGATTTGTAAAATTCAGTTTCTCACTTTTTCCGTGCTCTAACTTTGCCAATATTGGGAATTTAAAAAAGCAATGTTTTCGTTATAGATCAATCCAGTTACTGCTACGTTTGTCATTCAAACCTAGAAACTCATTTTTGAACCCACTTTTCGAGAAAATCGTGAATTTTGCAAAATTCGTTTTTCAACTTCTTAGAAAGACTCATTTTGAACCCAACTTTTCGAGATAATCGTGAATTTGTAAAATTCGTATTCTCAACTTTTCCGTGCTCTAACTTTGGCAATATTGGACGATTTAAAAAAGCAATGTTTTCAGTTAGTAGCGCATCCAGTTTACCTTACTTTTGTCATTCAACCTAGAAAACTCATTTTGAAACCCACTTTTCGAGAAAATCGTAAATTTGTAATTCCGGTTTTCCTCAACTTTTCCGTGCTCTAACTTTGGCCAATATTGGGACGATTTAAAAAAGCATTGTTTCAGTTAGTAGCGCATCCATTTACTTACTTTTGTCATTCAACCTAGAAAACTCATTTTTAACCTTCTTTTTTGAGAAATCGTGATTTGTAAAAATTCAGTTTTCTCAACTTTTCGTGCTCTAACTTTGCCAATATTGGGACGTTTAAGAGCATGTTTCAGTTAGTAGATCTCCAGTTTACTTACTTTTGTCATTCAAACCTAAAAACTAATTTTGGAACCCATTTTGCCAGAAAATCGTGAATTTTAAAGCCAGTATTCTCAACTTTTTCGTGCTCTAAACTTTGCATCTTGGGACGATTTAAAAAAGCAATGTTTCAGTTAGTAGCGCATCCAGTTTTACTTAACTTTGTCATTCAACTAGAAACTCATTTTTTAACCTAGAAACTCTTTTTAACCGACTTTTCGAGAAAATCGGTGAATATTTGTAAAAAATTCAGTTTCCCCAACTTTTCCGTGCTCAACTTTGGCCAATTTGGCACGATTTTAAAAAAGCAATGTTTCAGTAGTAGATCAATCCAGTTTACTTGACTTTTGTCCATTCAAACCTAAAAAACTCATTTTAAACCCACCTATTGAGAAAATCGTGAATTTGTAGAAATTCAATATTCTCAACTTTTCCGTGCTCGAACTTTGCCAATATTGGGGAGATCTTAAAAAGCAATGTTTCAGGTGAGTATCATCCAGTTTACTTTACTTTGTCTTCAAACCTAGAAACTATTTTGACCCACTTTTCGAGCAAATCGTGAATTTGTAAAATTCAGTTTTTCTCACTTTTTACATTCTGTAACTTTGCCAATATTGGAGATTGTAAAAAGCATGTTTCAGTTAGTAGATCATCCAGTTTTACTTACTTTTGTCCATTCAAGCCCACAAACTCATTTTGAACCAACTTTTCGAGAAAAATCGTGATTTGGTAAAAATTCAGTATTCTCAACTTTTTCGTGCTGTTAACTTTGTTAATATTGGGACGTTTAAAAAGCATTGTCTTCAGTTGTCCTCCTCCAGTTTACTTTACTTTGTCATTCAAACTAGAAAACTCATTTTAAACCTCTTTTTGCAAAATCGTGATTTGTAAAAATTCAAGTTTCTCAACTTTTCCGTGCTCTAAACTTTGCAATATTGGGACGATTTAAAAAAACAATGTTTTCAGTTAGTAGATCATCCAGTTTCTTACTTTTGTCATTCAAGCCCAGAAACCTAATTTTGAACCCACTTTTCGAGAAAATCGTGAATATTAAAAAATTCATTATTTTCAACTTTTTCGTGCTCTAACTTCTGCCAATATTGGGACGTTTGAAAAGCATTGTTTCAGTTAGTAGCGCATCCAGTTTACTTACTTTTGTCATTTTCAACCTAGAACTCATTGTGAAGCCACTTTTCGAGAAAATCGTGAATTGTAAAATTCAGTTTTCTCACCATTTTTGCCGTGCTCCTAACGTTTGGCCAATATTGGGACGATTTAAATCAAATTGTTTAGTTAGTAGCGCATCCAGTTACTTACTTTTGTCATTCAAACTAGAAAACTCATTTTGAAACCCACTTTTCGAGAAAATCGTGAATTTGTAAAAATTCCGTTTCTCCAACTTTCCGTGCTCTAAACTTTGGCCAATATTGTGACGATTTACAAAAAGCATTGTTTCAGTAGAGCGCACCGTTTACTTACTTTTGTCATTCAAACCTAGAACTCATTTTTAACCTTCCCTTTTTGAGAAAATCGGATTGTAAAAATTCAGTTTCTCACTTTTCGGTGGCTCTACCTTTGCAATATTGGGACGATATTTAAAAAGCAATGTTCAGTTAGTAGATCATCCAGTTTCTTACTTTTGTCATTTCAAGCCTCCCAGAAAACTCTTTTGAACCCACTTTTTCGAGAAAATCGTGATTTGGGTAACATTCAGTTTTCTCAAAACTTTTTTCGTGCTCTAAACTTTGTTAATATGGGAACGATTTAAAAAGCAATGTTTTGTTAGTGGCTCATAAAAACATTTTTTTTTTTTTTTGTTTTTTTTTTTAACTTTACTCTTTCATTCAAACCTAGAAAACTAATTGTAAACCCACTTTCGAGAAAATCGTGAATTTGGTAAAAATTCAGTATTCTACCACTTTTTTTCCGTGCTCTAACTTTTTCCAATATTGGGACGATTTAAAAAGCAATGTTGCAGTAAGTAGCGCATCCAGTTTACTTACTTTTGTCATTCAAACTAGAAAACTCATTTTGAACCCACTTTTCGAGAAATCGTGAATTTGTTAAAATTCAGTTATTCTCAACTTTTCCTCTCAACTTTGACATATTGGGACGATTTACAAAAAGCAATGTTTCAGTTAGTACGCAATCCAGTTTACTTACTTTTGTCATTCAAACCTAGAAACTCATTTTGAAAACCCACTTTTCGAGAAAATCGTGAATTGTAAAAATTAGTTTTCTTTAAACTTTTTCCGTGCTCTAAACCTTTGGCCATATTGTGACGATTTTAAAAAAGCAATGTTTCAGTTAGTGATCATCCAGTTTACTTTACTTTTGTTTTCAAACCCATAAACTCATTTTTGAACCCACTTTTCGACAAATCGTGAATTTGTACAAATTCAGTTTCTCACTTTTTCCGTGCTCTAACTTTTGTTAATATGGGTACGATTTAAAAGCATGTTTCAGATCTTAGCGCATCCAGTTTACTTACTTTTGGTCTTCAAACCTAGGAAACTAATTTTGAACCCACTTTTTTCGTGAAAATCGTGAATTTGCAAAATTCAGTTTCTCACTTTTCCGTGCTCTAACTTGCCATATTGGGACCGATTTAAAAAAGCAATGTTGCAGTTAGTAGCGCATCCAGTTACTTACTTTGTCATTCAAACCGTAGAAAACTCATTTTGAACCACTTTTCGAGAAATCTGAATGTTGTAAATTCAGTTTTCTCGACTTTCGTGCTCAACTTTGTTAATATGGGACATTTAAAAAGCAATGTTTCAGTTTAGTAGCGCCCATCCATTTTACTTACTTTTGTCCTTCAAACCTAGAAACTCTTTTGAACCCACTTTCAGAGAAAATCGTAAATTTGTAAAAATTCGTTTTCTCAACTTTTCCGTGCTTCTAACTTTGGGCCAATATTGGGACATTTAAAAAAGCATTGTTTCAGTTATGTAGCGCTCCAGTTTTTACTTACTTTTGTCATTCACACCTAAAACTTCATTTTTAACCTTCTTTTTGAGAAAATCGTGAATTTGTAAAAATTCAGTTTTCTCAACTTTTCCGTGCTCTAACTTTGCCAATATTGGGAAGACGATGTAAAATAGCAATCTTTCAGTTAGTAGATCATCCAGTTTTACTTACTTTTGTCATTCAAACCTAGAAAACTAATTTTTGAAAACACCAACTTTTCGAGAAATCGTGATTTTTAAAAGTCAGTATTCCTCAACTTTTTCGGTGCTCTAACTTTGCCATATTGTGACGATTTAAAAGCAATGTTCAGTGTGTAAGCGCATCCAGTTACTTACTTTTGTCCATTCAAACGCTAGAAAACTCATTTTTAAACCTACTTTTTCGAGAAATCGTTAATTTGTAAAATTAAGTTTTCCCAACTTTTAAGTGAGAGAAACTGCCATATTGGGACGATTTTAAAAAAGCAATGTTTCAGTTAGTAGATCATCCAGTTTACTTACTTTTGGCATTCAAACTAGAAAACTCATTTTTAACCTACTTTTGTGAAGAAATCGTGAATTTGTAAAATTCGTATTCTCAACTTTTCCGTGCTCTACTTTGCCAATATTGGGACGATTTAAAAAAGCAATGTTTCAGTTAGTAGATCCATGCCAGTTTCTTACTTTTTGTCATTCAAAACCTAGAAATACTAATTTTGACCACTTTTCGAGAAATCGGGGAATGTTGGGTAAAAATTCAGTTTTCTCACTTTTTCCATGCTGTTAACTTTGCATATTGGGACGATTTAAAAAGCATGTTTCAGTTAGTAGCGCATCCAGTTTACTTGACATTTTCATTCAACCTAGAAAAACTCATTTTTAAACCTCTTTTCGAGAAAAATCGTGATTTGTAAAAATTTCAGTTTCTCACTTTTCGTGCTCTAACTTTGCCAATATTGGGACGATTTAAAAAATCAATGTTGTCAGTTGAGTAGCGCCTCCAGTTTTACTTACTTTTGTCATTCAAACCTAAAAAACTCTTTGAACCCACTTTTCGAGAAAATCGTGAATTTTGTTAAAATTCGAGTATTCTCAACTTTTTCCGTGCTCTAACTTTGGCCAATATTGTGACGATTTAAAAAAATCAATATTTCAGATAGTAGCGCATCCAGTTTACTTACTTTTGTCATTCAAACTAGAAACTCATTTTTAAACCTACTTTGTGTAAATCTGGATTTGTAAAAATTCAGTTTCTCTCAACTTTTCCAGGTGCTCTAACGTTTGCCAATATTGGGACGATTTAAAAAGCATTTTTCAGTAGTAGCGCATCCAGTTTACTTACTTTTGTCATTCAAACCTAGAAACTCATTTTGAACCACCACTTTCGAGAAAATCGTGAAATTTTTAAAAATTCCATATTTTCTCAACTTGTTTCACGGGTCTCTAACTTTGCCAATATTGGACGATTTAAAAAAGCATTGTTTCAGGTTGAAGTAGCGCATCCAGTTTACTTACTTTTGTCATTCAAACCTAGAAAACTCATTTTTAACCTACCTAGTTAGTAGCGCATCCAGTTTACTTACTTTTGTCATTCAAACCTAGAAAACTAATTTTGAACCCACTTTTCGAGAAAATCGTGAATTTTTGTAAAATTCAGTTTCTCCAACTTTTTCGTTCTCGTAACTTTGCCAATTATTGGGACGATTAAAAAAGCATTGTTTCAGTTAGTAGCGCATCCAGTTTACTTACTTTTGTTCATTCAAACTAGAAAACTATTTTGAACCCACTTTTCGCGAGAAAATCCGTGAATTTTTTGTAAAATTTAGTTTTCTTAACTTTTCCGTGCCTAACTTTGCCAATATTGGGACGATTAAAAAAAGCAATGTTTCGTAAGTAGCGCATCAGTTTCTTACTTTTGTCCATTCAACCTAGAAAACTCATTTGTGAACCCACTTTTCGAGAAAATCGTGATTTGTTAAAATTCAAGTATTCCAACTTTTCCGTGCTCTAGACGTTGGCCAATATTGGGAAGATTTAAAAAGCATTGTTTCAGTAGTAGCGCTCAGTTTACTTACTTTTGTCATTCAAACCTAGAAACTAATTTTGACCCACTTTTTTCGAGAAAATCGTATTGAAAATTCAGTTTTCCTCACTTTTCCGTCTCTAACTTTGTTATAATGGGGACGATTCAAAAAAGCAACGTTTCAGATAGTAGCGCAATCCAGTTTACTTACTTTTGTCATTCAAACCTAGAAAACTCATTTTGAACCCACTTTTTCGAGAAAATCGTGATTTGTAAAAATTCAGTTTTCTCAACTTTTCCGTGCTCTAACTTTGCCAATATTGGGACGTTAAAAAGCAACGTTTCATAGAGCGCATCCAGTTTTACTTACTTTTTGGGTCATTCAAACCTAGAAAAAACTCAATTTTGAACCCACCTTTTATTCCAGAAAAATCGTGAAAATTTGTTAAATTCAGTATTCTCAACTTTCCGTGCTCAAATTTGCCCATATTGGGACGATTTAAAAAAATACAATGTTTCAGATAGTAGCGCATCAGTTTTACTTACTTTTGTCATTCAACCTAGAAAACTCCATTTTTACCCACTTTCGAGAAAAATCGTGAATTTTGTAAATCATTATTCTCAACTTTTCGTGCTCTAACTTTTGCCATATTGGGACGATTTAAAAAAAGCAATGTTTCAGTTAGTAGCGCATCCATTTTTACTTACTTTGTCATTCAAACCTAGAAATCATCATTTTTAACCCACTTTTCGAGAAAATCGTGGAAATTTGTAAAGTCCAGTATTCTCAATTTTTCGTGCTCTAACTTTGCCAATATTGGCGATTTAAAAGCAATGTTTCAGTGTGCGGCGCATCCAGTTTACTTACTTTTGGTCATGTCAAAACACTAGTCAAACCTAGAAACTCTTTTGAACCCACTTTTCGAGAAAATCGTGAATTTGTAAAAGTCAGTATTCTCAACTTTTTCGTGCTCTTACTTTGCCAAGTTTGGGACGATTTAAAAAAGCAATGTTTCAGTTAGTAGCGCATCCAGTTTACTTACTTTTGTCATTCAAACCTAGAAACTATTTTGAACCCACTTTTTCGAGAAATCGTGAATTTGTAAAAAATCAGTTTTCTCAACTTTCACCAGGGGTGCATACTAAAACTTTGCCAATATTGGGAACGATTTAAAAAAAGCATATGTTTCAGATAGTATGCTCGCCAGTTTTGACTTACTTTTGTCATTCAAACCTAGGAAAACTCATTTTTAACCTACTTTTTGAGAAAATCGTGATTTGTAAAAATTCAGTATGCCTCAACTTTTCCGTGCTCTAAACTTTGCCAATATTGGTACGATTTAAAAAAGCAATGTTTCAGTTAGTACGCATCCAGTTTACTTATTTTTGTCAGTCAAACCTAGAAAACTCTTTTGACCCACTTTTCGAGAAATCGTGAATTTGTAAAAATTCAGTTTTCTCAACTTTTCACGTGCTCTAACTTTGCCAATATTGGGAACGATTTAAAAAGCTTGTTTCAGTTAGTAAGAGCATCCATTTTTACTTACTTTGGTCAAAAACCTAGAAAACTCATTTTTAACCTACTTTTTGAGAAAATCGTGAATTTGTAAAAATTCAGTTTTCTCAATTTTCCGTGCTCTAACTTTGCCAATATTGGGACGTTTAACAAAGCACTGTTTCAGTAGTAGCGCATCCAGTTTTACTTTCTTTTGTCATTCAAACCTAGAAACTCATTTGACCCACTTTTCGAGAAATCGTGAATTTGTAAAAATTCAGTTTTTCTCAACTTTTCGTTTCTCTAACTTTGCCAATATTGGGACGATTTAAAAAAAAGCATTGTTTCAGTTAGTAAGCGCATCCAGTTACTTACTTTTGTCATCAACCTAGAAAACTGCTTTTGAACCCCTTTTCGAGAAATCGTGATTTGTAAAAATTCAGTATTCATAACTTTTCCTTGCTCTAACTTTAAAATATTGGGACGATTTAAAAAGCAATGTTTTTTTCATTAGTAAGCGCATCCAGTTTACTTACTTTTTGTCATTCAAACCTAGAAAACTCATTTAACCTACTTTTTTGAGAAAAATCGTGAATTTGTAAATTTAGTCTTCTCAACTTTCCGTGCTTTAACTTTGCCAATATTGGACGAATTTAGAAAATCAATGTTTCAGATAGTAGCGCATCCAGTTTAACCTTAATTTTGTCATTCAAACTAGAAACTCATTTTGAACCCACTTTTCGAGAAAATCGTGAATTTGTAAATCCTATTTCTCAACTTTTCCGTGCTCTAACTTTGGCCAATATTGGGAACGATTTAAAAATCAATGTTTCAGATAGTAGCGCATCCATTTAAAAAAATTAGTTTGTCCCACTTTCGAGAAAATTCGTGATTTGTAAAAAATTCAGTTTCTCAGCTTTTCCTGCTCTTAACTTTTGTTAATAGGGGACGATTTAAAAAAGCATGTTTCGATAGTAGCGCATCCAGTTTACTTACTTTTGTCATTCAAGACTAGAAAACTAATTTTGAACCCACTTTTCGAGAAAATCGTGAATTTTGTAAAAATTCAGTTTTCTCAACTTTTCCCGTGCTCTAACTTTCCAATATTTTGGACGATTTACAAAAAGCAATGTTTCGTAGTAAGCGCATCAGTTTAAACTTCTTTTGTCTATTCAAACCAGAAAACGCATTTTGAACCCACTTTTCGAGAAATCGTGAATTTGTAAAAATTGCAGTATTCATAACTTTTCCTTGCTCTAACTTTGAAAATATTGGGAGATTTAAAAAGCAATGTTTTTCAGTTAGTGCGCAATCCAGTTAATTGTACTTTTTGTCAGTCCAACCTTGAAAACTCATTTTTAACCTACTTTTGAGAAAATCGTGAATTTGTAAAAATTTAGTCTTCTCAACTTTTCCGTCTTTAACTTTTGCCAATATTGGGACGATTTAAAAATCCTGTTTTTCAGATAGTAGCGCATCCAGTTTACTTACTTTTGTCATTCAAACCTAGAAACTAATTTTGAACCCACTTTTCGAGAAAATCGTGAATTTGTAAAAATTCAGTTTTTCTCACTTTTCCGTGCTCTAACTTTGTTAATATGGGGAATATGGTAAAGGACGTTAAAAAAGCAATGTTTCAGATAGTAGCCATCCAGTTTACTTACTTTTGTCACTCAAACCTAGAAAACTAATTTTTTGAACCCACTTTCGAGAAAATCGTGAATTTGTAAAATCAGTTTTCTCAACTTTTCCACGTGCTCTAACTTGTTAATAGGGGGACGATTTTAAAAAAGCAATGTTATTCAGTTAGTAGCGCATCCAGTTTCCTTCTTTGTCATTCAAACCTAGAAAACTCTTTTGAATCCACCTTTTTCTAGAAAATCGTGAATTTGTAAAAATTTCCGTTTTCCTCAACTTTTCCGTGCTCTAACTTTGGGTTATATGGACGTTTAAAAAAGCAATGTTATCAGTTTAGTAGCGCATCCAGTTTTACTTACTTTTGTCATTCAACCTAGAAAACTCTTTTGAACCCCTTTTCGAGAAAATCGTGAATTTGTAAAAATTCGTATTCATACTTTTCCTTGCTCTAACTTTGCAATATTGGGGACTATTTAAAAATCAATGATTCAGATAGTAGCGCATCCAGTGTTACTTACTTTTGTCATTCAAACCTAGAAAACTCATTTTTGTAACCTACTTTTTGAGAAAATCGTGATTTGTAAAAATTCAGTTTTCTCACTTTTCCGTGCTTTAACTTGCCAGATATTGGGACGATTTAAAAATCAATGTTTCCAGATAGTACGCATCCAGTTTACTTAATTTTGTCATTCAAACCTAGAAAACTCATTTTGAACCCATTTTCGAGAAATCGTGAATTGTAAAATTCAGTTTTCTTCTCACTTTTCCGTGCTCTAACTTTGTGTAATATTGTGGGACGATTTCAAAAAGCATGTTTCAGATAGTAAGCGCATCGTTATAACTAATAACTTTTTGGTCAATTCAAACCTAGAAACTACTTTTGGAACCCACTTTTCAGAAAATCGTGAATTTGTAAAAATTCAGTTTTTCTCAACTTTTCCGTGCTCTAACTTTGGCAATATTGGGACGATTTAAACAGCAATGTTTCAGTTGTAGCGCATCCCAGTTTACTTACTTTTGTCATTCAAACCTAGAAAAACTCTTTTTTGATCCCACTTTTCCAAGAAAATCGTGAATTTGTTAAAATTTCAGTATTCTCACAACTTTTTCCCTTTCCGTGCTCTAACTTTTGCCAATATTTGGGATGATTTAAAAAAGGCAATGTTTCGAGTTAGTAGCGCATCCAGTTTAACTTACTTTTGTCATTCAAACGCTAGAAAACTATATTTTTAACCTACTTTTCGAGAAAATCGTGAATTTGTAAAAATTCTAGATTTCTCAAACTTTGTTTTCGTGCTCCTAACTGGCGGCCATATTGGGACACGATTAAAAAAGCAATGGTTCAGATAGTAAGCGCATCCAGTTTTACTTCACTATTTTCATTGCAAACCTAGATAACTCCATTTTTAACCTACTTTTCGAGAAAATCGTGATTTGTAAACTTCGTTTTCTCAACTTTTCGTGCTCTAACTTTGTGCCAATATTGGGACTATTTAAAAAAGCAATGTTTTCAGATAGTAGCGCATCCAGTGTTACTTACTATTTTCATTCAAACCTGATAACTCATTTTTAACCTACTTTTTCCGAGAAAATCGTGAATTTGTAAAAATTCAGAGTTTTCTCAACTTTCTCCGTGCTCTAACTTTGCCAATTTTGGGAACATTTGAAAAAGCCAATGTTTCAGATAGGAGCGCATCCAGTTTACTTTACTATTTTCATTCAACCTAGATAACTCTTTTTTTAACCTACTTTTCGAGAAATCGTGAATTTGTAAAAATTCAGTTTTCTCAACTTTCGTGCTCTAACTTTGCAATATTGGGACGATTTAAAAAGCAATGTTTCAGATAGTAGCGCATCCAGTTTTACTCACTATTTTTCATTCAAACCTAGATAACTCATTTTTTAACCTACTTTTCGAGAAAATCGTGAATATGGTAAAAATTTTAGTTTTTCTCAACTTTTCCGTGCTTTAACTTGTGCCAATATTGGGACGATTTAAAAAAATCATGTTTCAGATAGTAGCGCATCCAGTTTACTTATCTTGTGTCATTCAAACCTAGAAAACTCAATTTTTTAACCTACTTTTTGAGAAATCGTGAATTTGTAAAAATTCAGTTTTCTCAACTTTTCCGTGCTCTAACTTTGCCAATATTGGGACGATTAAAAAAGCAATGTTTTCAGATAGTAGCGCATCCGTTTCTTACTATTTTCATTCAAACCTAGATACTCATTTTAACCTACTTTTGAGAAAAACGGAATTTGTAAAAAATTTGTTTTTCTCAACTTTTCCGTGCTTAACTTTTCCAATATTGGGACGATTTAAAAAAGCAATGTTTCAGTTTTGTAGCGATCCATTTACTTCTTTTGTATTCAAACCTAAAAAATCATTTTGAACCCATTTTTGAAAAAATCGGAATTTGTAAAAATTTAGTTTTTTTCAACTTTTCCTGCTCAAAATTTGCCAAAATTGGGGTGATTTAAAAAACAATGTTTTTAGTTAGTAGCGATCCAGTTTTACTTCTTTTCATTCAAACCCAGAAAAAAAAACTCATTTTAACCTAAATTTTTTCGGGGAAAAAATCGTGAATTTGTAAAAATTTGTTTTTTTAACTTTTTCCCTCTCTAACTTTTGGGCCCAAATTGGGACGATTTAAAAAAACAAATTTTCAGATAGAGCGCATCCGTTTACTTACTTTTGTCATTCAAACCTAAAAGCTCATTTTTAACCCCTTTTTAAGAAAAAGTGAATTTGTAAAAATTCAGTATTTTTAACTTTTCCGTGCTCTAACTTTGCCAAAAATTTTGGGCGATTTAAAAAAAAAATGTTTCAATTAGTAGCGCATCCAGTTTTCTTACTTTTGTCCCCTTCAAACCTAGAAAACTCTTTTTTAAACCCCCCTTTTCGAGAAAATCGTGAATTTTGTAAAAATTCAGTTTTCTCAATTTTCCGTGCTCTTTAAATTTGCCAATT
This sequence comes from Drosophila nebulosa, assembly GCA_024703675.1. NCBI lineage: Eukaryota > Metazoa > Arthropoda > Insecta > Diptera > Drosophilidae > Drosophila > Drosophila nebulosa. Next base: position 19,492 of record JANFPS010000315.1, read on the forward strand.
TGGGTCGATTTAAAAAAGCAAAGTTTCAGTTAGTAGGCTCCAGTTTACTTTTTTTTGTTCA
>JANFPS010000316.1:0-19460 GCA_024703675.1 Drosophila nebulosa
AGGGTTTTTTCTTTCTTTTGTCATTCAAACCTACACAACTAATTTTTAACCCGCTTTTCGAGAAAATCGTGAATTTGTAAAAATTCAGTATTCTCAACTTTTCGAAGCTCGCCAATATGGGGACGATTGTAAAATGCAATTTTTTAGTAAGTAGCGCATCCAAGTTACTTACATTTAGCATTCAAACCTAGAAAACTCATTTTGAACCCACTTTTCGAGAAAATCGTGAATTTGTAATAATTCAGTATTCTACACTTTTCCAAGCTCGCCCAAAATTGGGATGATTTAAAAAAGCAATTTTCAGTTAGTAGCGCATCCAGTTTACTTACTTTTGTCATTCAAACCTAGAAAAACTCATTTTGAACCCCCTTTTCGAGAAAATCGTGTGAATTTGTAATAATTCAGTATTTTCAACTTTCCCCAAACTCGCCAATATTGGGGGTGATTAAAAAGCAATTTTTTAGTTTAGAAGCGCATCCCGTTTACTACATTGGGCATTCAAACCTAGAAAACTCATTTTGGGAAACCCTTTTTCGCGAAAATCGTGAATTTTTAAAAATTCAGTATTCTCAACTTTTCCAAGCTCGCCAATATTGGGATGATTTAAAAAAGCAATGTTTCAGTTAGTAGCGCATCCAGTTTACTTACTTTTGTCATTCAAACCTAGAAAACTCATTTTGAACCCACTTTTCGAGAAAATCGTGATTTGTAAAAATTCAGTATTCTTAACTTTTCCGTGCTCTAACTTAGCCAATATTGGGACGATTTAAAAAAGCAATGTCTCGGTTAGTAGCGCATCCAGTTTACTTACATTTGCCATTCAAACCTAGAAAACTCATTTTGAACCCACTTTTCGAGAAAATCGTGAATTTGTAAAAATTCAGTATTCCCAACTTTTCCAAGCTCGCCAATATTGGGATATTAAAAAGAAAAGTTTCAGTTAGTAGCGCAACCAGTTTACTTACTTTTGTCATTCAAACCTAGAAAACTCATTTTTAACCCACTATTCGAGAAAATCGTGAATTTGTTAAAATTGAGTAGTCTCAACTTTTCAAAGCTCGCCAATATTGGGACAATTTAAAAAAGCAATGTTTCAGTTAGTAGCGCATCCAGTTTACTTATATTTGTCATTCAAACCTAGAAAACTCATTTTGAACCCACTTTTCGAGAAAATCGTGAATTTGTTAAAATTGAGTATTCTCAACTTTTCAAAGCTCGCCAATATTGGGATGATTTAAAAAAGCAATGTTTCAGTTAGTAGCGCATCCAGTTTACTTACTTTTGTCATTCAAACCTACAAACTCATTTTGAACCCACTTTTCGAGAAAATCGTGAATTTGTAAAAATTCAATATTTTCAACTTTTCCAAACTTGCCAATATTGGGATGATTTAAAAAGCAATGTTTTAGTTAGTAGCGCATCAGGTTTACTTACTTTTGTCATTCAAACCTAGAAAACTCATTTTGAACCCACTATTCGAGAAAATCGTTTATTTGTTAAAATTCAGTATTCTCAACTTTTTAAAGCTCGCCAATATTGAGACGATTTAAAAAATAATGTTTCAGTTAAAAGCGCAACCAGTTTACTTACTTTTGTCATTCAAACCTACACAACTAATTTTGAACCCACTTTTCGAGAAAATCGTGAATTTGTTAAAATTGAGTATTTTCAACTTTTCAAAGCTCGCCAATATTGGGGTGATTTTTTAAAAAAAAAATGTTTCATTTTGTAGCGCATTTCCCGTTTTTTTACATTTGTCATTCAACCCAGAAAACATATTTTGAACCCACTTTTCGGGGAAAAACGTGAAATTTTTTAAAATTTGGGAATCTCAACTTTTCAAGCTCGCCAATATTGGGGACGAAATTAAAAAAAACAATGTTTCGTTAGTTTGCGCATCCAGTTTTACTTCTTTTTCATTTTAAACCTAGAAAACTCATTTTTTTAACCCACTTTTTTGAGAAAAACCCTGAATTGTTTTTAAAAATTTATATTTTCAACTTTTCAAAGCCCCCGCCAATTTGGGGCCCATTTAAAAAAAACAATGTTTTAGTTGTAGAGCAAACATGTTTTCTTTCTTTTTGTCATTCTAACCCAGAAAACTCATTTTTAAACCCCCTTTTCGAGGAAAACGTGAATTTGTAAAAAATTTAGTATTCTCAACTTATCCAAAATCCCCCAATATTGGGACGAATTTAAAAGCAATTTTTAGTTAGTTTGGGCATCCCCAATTTACTTACATTTTTTCATTTAAAACCCAGAAAAAATCCTTTTTTAAACCCCTTTTTTGCGAAAAAAAACGTGAATTTGTAAAAATTTTAGTATTCTCAACTTTTCAACTCGCCAAAATTGGGGATGATTTAAAAAACAATTTTTTTTGGAATAAACGCTTTAGTTTTCTTTCATTTCTCATTCAAACCCAGAAAAATCATTTTGAACCACCCTTTTTGGGGGGAAAAAAAAAAAAAAAAAACGTGAATTTTTTTAAATTAAATTTAGTTTAAACTGAACCTTTTTAAAGCTCGCCAATATTTGGGGCGATTTAAAAAAGCAATGTTTTTGTTTTGTAGCGCAAACATGTTTAAATTTTTTTTTGTATTCTAACCTAAAAATCATTTTTAAAACCCCCTTTTTGAGGAATCGTGAAAATTTTTAAAAAATTTTAGTATTTTTCAAATTTTCCAAGCTCGCCCATTTTTGGGGGCGATTTTAAAAAGCAATTTTTAGGGGTTTGTAGGGCATCCAGTTTACTTTTAATTTTTCATTTAAACCTAGAAAACTCTTTTGAACCCACTTTTCGCGAAAATCGGAATTTTTAAAAAATTTAGTACTCAAAATTTTCCAAAAAATTTTGGGCCAAAATTGGGGATGATTTTAAAAAAGCCCTTTTTTTTTGTTAATTCGCCTTTCATTTTTCTTAAAAATTTTTCATTCAAACCCGAAAAATCCTTTTTTAACCCACTTTTTTAGAAAATCGTGAATTTTTTTTTAAAATTTAGTATTTTCAAATTTTCAAAACTCGCCATATTTGGACGATTGAAAAAAGCTATGTTTCAGTTAAAAGCGCAACCAGGTTTTCTCTATTTTGTCATTCAAAACCTAGAAAAAATAATTTTAACCCAATTTTCGGGGAAAAACGGGGAATATGTTTTAAAAGGGGTATTTCCCCAACTTTTCAAACTCGCCAATATGGGGGCGAATTTTTAAAAAGCAATGTTTTAGTTAGTAGCCCCAGTTTTCTTACTTTTTTCATTCCCAAAACCCAGAAATTTCATTTTGAACCCCCCTTTTTTGGGAAAATCGGAAGTAAAAAAATTTCCCTATTTGCAAATTTTCAAAGCTCGCTAAAATTGGGGTGGAAAATTTAAAAAACCCAAATTTTTTTGTTAGTACGCATCCATTTTACTTACTTCTGTTTATTGAAAAATAGAAAACTCATTTTGGAAACCCCCTTTTTTTAAAAAATCGTGAATTTTTTAAAAATTTAGTTTTTCTCAACTTTTCCAAGCCCCGCCAAAATTGGGACATTGAAAAAGCAATTTTTTAGTTAGTAGGGGATCTAGTTTTCTTAAATTTGTCCCTTCAAACCCCAGAAAACTTTTTGAACCCACTTTTTGCGCAAATCGGGAAATTTTTTAAAAAATTTAGTATTCTCAACTTTTTTCCCTCTCTAACTTTGCCCAAAATGGGGAAGGGTTTAAAAAAGCAATGGTTTTGTTAGTAAACGCATTTCCCTTTTTTTTACACCCTTGGCATTTAAATAGAAAAATCATTTGGAAAACCCCTTTTCGAGAAAATCGTGAATTTGTTACAATTGGGGGTATTTTTTTCAACTTTTTAAAAAACTCGCAATATTGGGGCGATTAAAAAAAAACCCCTTTTTTAGTTATTAGCGCAACCTTTACTTACTTTTTTTCATTCAAACCTAGAAAATCATTTTTAACCCCCTTTTTGAGAAATCGGAATTTGTAAAAAAATTCCCGTATTCCCCAACTTTTTTGAAAACTCGCCAATTTTGGGGACGAAATGAAAAAAGCAATGTTTTTTGTTTTGTAGCGCATCCAGTTTTTTTACTTTTGTCATTCAAACCTAGAAACTCATTTTGGAAACCCCTTTTTTTTACAAAAATTTAGTTAAATTTTCAATTTTCCAAACTCCCCCAATATTGGGATTATTTAAAAAAAAAGTTTTTAGTTAGTGGGGCTCAAATTTTTCTTACTTTTGTCATTCCCCCCCTAGAAAACCAAATTTTAAACCCGTTTATGTACAAATTTAGATTCTCAACTTTTCCAAGCTCGCCAAAAATTTGGGAAAGAATTTTAAAAAAAAATGTTTTTTGTTAGAAACGCATCCAGTTTTTTACATTTTTTTCATTTTAAACCTAGAAAACTCATTTTGAACCCAAAAATTTTGAGGAAAAAACGTGAATTTGTAAAAATTCTGTATTCTTAAATTTTCCGTGCCTAAAATTAGCCAATATTGGGAAAGATTTAAAAAGCAATGTCTCGTTATAGCGCATTTCCCTTTTTCTTAAATTTTTTCATTTTAAACCCAGAAAATCATTTTTAAAACCCACTTTTCAGAAAAAGGGGATTTGTTAAAATTGGATTCTCAAATTTCAAAAGCTCGCCAATAAATTGGGGGCCCCCATTTAAAAAAGGGAATGTTTTTTGTTAGGCCCCCCATCCCCGTTTTACTTACATTTGTCATTTAAACCCAGAAAACTTTTTTTTGAACCCATTTTTCGAAAAAAAAAAAAATCGTGAATTTGTAAAAAAAAAGTATTCTAAAATTTTCCATACTCGCCCCTATTGGGGATGATTTAAAAAACAAAATTTTTTTGTAAAAAGCGCATTTCCCGTTTACCACATTTCCCCATTTAAACCCCGAAAAATCATTTTTAACCCACTTTTTGAGAAAATCGTGAATTTTTTAAAAACCCAGTATTCTCAACTTTTTGAAAATTGCCAATATGGGGACGATTTAAAAAAGAAATTTTTTAGTTTTACGCATCCAAATTTACTTACGTTTGCTTCAAAACCCCCGAAAACTCATTTCCCAAAACCCCCTTTTCGAGAAAAACGTGAAATTTTTAAAAAATTTAGGGATTTTCAACTTTTTTTTTTCCCAAAACTCGCCAAATTTGGGATGATTTAAAAAACAAAGTTTCGTTTGTAGCGCATCCAGTTTACTTACTTTTTTTAATTTAAACCCAGAATTCAAACAAAAACTCATTTGAACCCACTTTTCGAGAAATCGTGAATTTGTAAAATTCATTTTCTCAACTTTTCCGTGTTCTAACTTTTCCCAAAATTGGGATGATTTAAAAAAGCAATGTTTCAGTTAGTAGCTCATACAGTTTACTTACTTTTGTCATTGAAACCTAGAAAACTCATTTTGAACCCACTTTTCGAGAAAATCGTGAATTTGTGAAAATTCAGTATTCTCAACTTTTCGTGCTCTAACTTTGCCAATATTGGGACGATTAAAAAGCAATGCTTCAGTTAGTTTCGCATCCAGGGTTTACTTAAATTTTGTCATTCCCAAAACCCAGAAACTCATTTTGAACCCACTTTTCGAGAAATCGTAATTTGTAAAATTCAGTATTCTCAAATTTTCCGGCTTTTAACTTTGCAATATTGGGACGATTTAAAAAACGCAATGTTTTAGTTAGTAGCTCATACAGTTTACTTACTTTTGTCATTCAAACTAGAAAACCATTTGAACCCACTCTTCGGAAAATCGTGAATTTGTAAAAATTCAGTATTCTCAACTTTCCGTGCTCTAACTTTGCCAATATTGGGACGATTTAAAAGCAATGTTTCAGTTAGTAGCGCATTTCCGTTTACTTACTTTTGTCATTCAAACCCAAAACTCATTTTGAACCCACTTTTTCGAGGAAATCGTGGAATTTGTAAAAATTCAGTAGTCCCCAACTTTTCCGTGCTCTAACTTTGGCCAATATTGGGACGATTTAAAAAGCAATGTTTTTAGTTTTGTAGCGCTCCAGTTTTACTTACTTTTTGTCATTCAAACCTAGAAAACTCATTTTGAACCCACTTTTCCCAGAAAATCGTGAAATTTTTAAAACTTCAGTATTCTCAACTTTTCCGTGCTCTAACTTTGCCAATATTGGGACGATTTAAAAAAGCAAGTTTCAGTTAGTAGCTTATACAGTTTACTTACTTTTGTCATTCAAATCCAGAAAACTCATTTTGAACCCACTTTTCGAGAAAATCGTGAATTTGTAAAAAATCAGTATTCTCAACTTTTCCGTGCTCTAATTTGCAATATTGGGACGATTTAAAAAGCAATGTTTCAGTTGTAGCTCATCCAGTTTACTTACTTTTGTCATTCAAACCTAGAAAACTAATTTTTAACCCACTTTTCGAGAAATCGCAAATTTGTAAAAATTCAGTATTCTCACTTTTCCGTCTCTAACTTTGCCATATTGGGACGATTTAAAAAAGCAATGTTTCAGTTAGTAGCGCATCCAATTTACATACTTTTGTCATTTAAACCCAGAAAAATCATTTTGACCCATTTTCGAGAAAATCGTGAATTTGTAAAAATTCAGTTTTCTCAACTTTTCCGTGCTCTATTTTTGCCAATATTGGGACGATTCTAAAAAGCAATGCTTGAGTTAGTAGCGCATCCAGTTTACTTACTTTTGTCATTCAAACCCAGAAAACTCATTTTGAACCCACTTTTCGAGAAAATCGTGAATTTGTAAAAATTCAGTTTTCGTAACTTTTCCGTGCTCTAACTTTGCCAATTGGGACGATTTCAAAAAGCAATGTTTCAGTTAGTAGCGCATCCAGTTTACTTACTTTTGTCATTCAAACCCAGAAAACTCATTTTGAACCCACTTTTCGAGAAAATCGTGAATTCGTAAAAATTTAGTTTTCTCAACTTTTCCGTGCTCTAACTTTGGGCCCAAAATTGGGCGATTTAAAAAAGCAATGTTTCAGTTAGTAGCGCATCCAGTTTACTTACTTTTGTCATTCAAACCTAGAAACTCATTTGAACCCACTTTTCGGAGAAAATCGTGAATTTGTAAAACTTCAGTATTCTCATTTTCCGTGCTCTAACTTTTGCCCAAAATTGGGACGTTTTTAAAAAAACAAATTTTTATTGAGCTTATACAGTTTCTTACTTTTTTTCATTCAAACCTAGAAAACTCATTTTTAACCCCTTTTTTAGAAAATGTGTTTGTAAAAATTTATATTTTCAAATTTTCCGTGCTCTAACTTTGCCAATATTGGGACGATTTAAAAAAAACAAAGTTTCAGTTAGTAGCCATCCGTTTTTTTACTTTTTTTCATTTAAAACCCCGAAAACCATTTTGAACCCCTTTTCGAGAAAAACGTGATATGTAAAAATTTAGTATTCTCAACTTTTCCCTGCCTTTCTTCGCCCAAAATTGAGCATTTAAAAAACAAATTTCAGTTAGTAGCGATCCTTTACTTACTTTTTCATTCAAACTGAAACTAATTTTGAACCCCTTTTTTAGAACATTTTGAACCCACCTTTCGAGAAATCGTGAATTTGCAAAAATTAAGTAGTCTCAACTTTTCCGTGCTCTAACTTTGCCAAAATTGGGTCGATTTCAAAGGCAATGTATCAGTTAGTAGCGCAACCAGTTTACTTATTTTTTTTCATTCAAACCTAGAAAACTCATTTTGAACCCACTTTTCGAGAAAATCGTGAATTTGTAAAACTTCAGTATTCTCAACTTTTCCGTGCTCTAACTTTGCCAATATTGGGACGATTTAAAAAAGCAATGTTTCAGTTAGTAGCTTATACAGTTTACTTACATTTGTCATTCAAACCTAGAAAACTCATTTTGAACCCACTTTTCGAGAAATCGTGAATTTTGTAAAAAATTTAGTATTCTCACTTTTCCGTGCTCTAACTTTGCCAATATTGGGGCGATTTAAAAAAGCAATGTTTCAGTTTGTAGCTCATCCAGTTACTTACTTTGTCCCTTCAAACCTAGAAAACTAATTTTGAACCCACTTTTCGAGAAAAAACGCAAATTTGTAAAAATTCAGTTTCTCAACTTTTTCCGTGCTCTACTTTGGCCCTATTGGGACGATTTAAAAAAACAATGTTTCAGTTAGTAGCGCATCCAATTTACATACTTTTGTCATTCAAAACCCCGAAAAATCATTTTGAACCCAATTTTCGAGAAATCGTGAAATTTGTAAAAATTCAGTTTTTCAACTTTTCCGTGCTCTTTTTTTTGCCAATATTGGGGCGATTCTAAAAAGCAATGCTTGAGTTTTGTAGCGCATCCAGTTTTACTTACTTTTGTCATTCAAACCCAGAAAACTCATTTTGAAACCCCCTTTTCGAGAAAATCGTGATTTTTTAAAATTTAGTTTTCGTAACTTTTCCGTGCTCTAACTTTGCCCAAATTGGGGCGATTTCAAAAGCAAAGTTTCAGTTAGTAGCGCATCCAGTTTACTTACATTTGTCATTCAAACCTAGAAAACTCATTTTGAACCCACTTTTCGAGAAAATCGTGAATTCGCCAAAATTGGGTTTTCTGAACTTTTCCGTGCTCTAACTTTGACAATATTGGAACGATTTAAAAAGCAATGTTTTCAGTTAGTAGCGCATCCAGTTTACTTACTTTGTTTATTCAAAACCAGAAAACTCATTTTGAACCCACTTTTCGAGAAAAACGTGAATTTGTATAAATTCAGTTTTCTCAACTTTTCCGTGTTCTAACTTTGCCAATATTAGGACGATTTAAAAAAGCAATGTTCAGTTTTGTACGCCCCTCCAGTTTACTTACTTTTGTCATTCAAACCTAGAAAACTCATTTTGAACCCACTTTCGAGAAAATCGTGAATTTGTAAAAATTCAGTTTTCTCAACTTTTCCGTGCTCTAACTTTGCCAATATTGAGACGATTTAAAAAGCAATGTTTCTGTTAGTAGCGCATCCAGTTTACTTACTTTTGTCATTCAAACCCAGAAAACTCATTTTGAACCCCTTTTCGAGAAAATCGTGAATTTGTAAAAATTCAGTATTCTCCACTTTTCCGTGCTCTAACTTGCCAATATTGGGACGATTTTTAAAAAAACAATGTTTCAGTTAGTAGCGCATCCTGTTTACTTACTTTTGTCATTCAACCCAGAAACTCATTTTGAACCCACTTTTCGAGAAAAACGTGAATTTGTAAAATTCAGTATTTTCCACTTTTCCGTGCTCTAACTTTGCCAATATTGGGACATTTAAAAAGCAAGTTTCGTTTTAGCGCATCTAGTTTTCTTTCTTTTTCATTTAACCCAAAAAACTAATTTTTTCCCCTTTTCGAGAAAAACGGAAATTTTTAAAAATTGAGTGATCTCAACTTTTCCGTGCTCAACTTTGCCAAAATTGGACGATTAAAAGAGCAAAGTTTCAGTTAGTAGCCTCCAAATTTTCTTTCTTTTGTCCCTTTAAAAACCCCAAAAAACCCTTTTGAACCCCTTTTTGAGAAATCGTGATTGTAAAAAATTTAGTTTTCTCAACTTTTTCCCGGCCTAAATTTGCCAATATTGGGGCGATTTTAAAAAACAAGTTTTGGACGCACCTTTTTTACTTTGCATTCAAACTAAAAAACCATTTTTTAACCCCTTTTTGGAAAATCGTGATTTTAAAACTTCAAACCACTTTTCCGTGCTCTAACTTTTCCAAAATTGGGAAAATTTAAAAAAGCAAAGTTTAGTTAGTACTTATCATTTACTTACTTTGTCATTCAAAACCCAGAAAACTCATTTTTAAAACCCACTTTTCGAAAAAATCGTGAATTTTTAAAAATTCATATTTCCCCTTTTCCGTCTCTAACTTTGGCCAAATTGGGGCATTTAAAAGGGGAAATTTTTTTGTTAGTAGCTCATAATTTTCTTACTTTTGTCATTCAAAACTAAAAAACTCTTTTGAGCCCACTTCTTTCGTGAAAACGTGAATTTTTAAAAATTTAGTATTTTCAACTTTTCCCTGCTCTAACTTTGGGTAATATTGGGCGATTTAACAAAGCAAGTTTTTAGTTAGCTCATACAGTTTACTTCTTTTTTCATTCAAAAATAGAAAAATTATTTTTTACCCCTTTTTTCGTGAAAATCGTGAATTTCTAAAATTCAGTATTCTCAACTTTTTTCCCTCTTCCTTTGCAAAATTGGGGCGTTTAAAAAAGCAATGTTTCAGTTAGTAGCGCATCCTTTACTTACTTTTTCATTCAAACCCCGAAAAATCATTTTTTAAACCCCCTCTTCGAGAAAAAAGTGAATTTTTTAAAAAATTAGAGTCCAATTTTTCCTGCCTAATTTCCAAAATTGGGACATTTAAAAAAACAAAGTTTCAGTTTGTAGCGCATCCCGTTTACTTACTTTGTCATACTAGAAAACTCATTTTGAGCCCACTCTTCGTGAAAAATCGTGAATTTGTAAAAATTCAGTATTCTCAACTTTTCCGTGCTCTAACTTTGCCAAAATTGGGACGATTTAAAAAAGCAATGTTTCAGTTAGTAGCGCATCCAGTTTAATTACTTACTTTTGTCATTCAAACCCAGGGAAAAATCATTTTTTAACCCATTTTCGAGAACATCGTGAATTAGTAAAAATTCATATTCTCCACTTTTCCGTGCTCTCACTTTGCCAATATTGGGACGATTTAAAAAAGCAATGTTTCAGTTTGTAGCGGGATCCAGTTTACTTACATTTGTCATTCAAACCTAGAAAACTAATTTTGAACCCACTTTTCGAGAAAATCGCGAATTTGTAAAAATTCAGTATTCTCAACTTTTCCGTGCTCTAACTTTGCCAATATTTGGGGACGATTTAAAAAAAGCAATGTTTCAGTTAGTAGCGCATCCAATTTACTTACTTTTGTCATTCAAACCCAGAAAACTCATTTTGAACCCACTTTTCGAGAAAATCGTGAATTTGTAAAAATTCAGTTTTCTTCAACTTTTCCCTGCTCTAACTTTTCCAATTGGGACGATTTCAAAAAGCAATGTTTCAGTTAAAAATAGGCGCATCCGTTTTTCTTACTTTTGTCATTCAAACCCAGAAAACTCATTTGAAAACCCCCTTTTTGAGAAAATCGTTTAATTTTTAAAAAAAATTTAGTTTTCTTTAAATTTTCCCTGCTTAACTTTGCTAATATTGGGGACGATTTTAAAAAAACAATTTTTTGTTAGGAGCTCAACAGTTTACTTACAATTTTTTCAATTTTTAAAACCAGAAAAAATCATTTTGAACCCCCCTTTTCGAGAAAATCGTGAATTTGTAAAAAATTTTAGTTTTCAACTTTTCCGTGCTCCCAACCCTTTTTCCAAAAAATTGGGACGATTTAAAAAAAAAAAATGTTTCAGTTAGTAGCGCATCCAGTTTACTTATGTTGTCATTTTAAACCCAGAAAACTCTTTTAACCCACTTTTCGAAAAAAAATCGTGAATTTTTAAAAATTTTTGATTTCTCAAAAATTTTCCGTGCTCTAACTTTGCCAAAATTGGGGCGATTAAAAAAAGCAATGTTTTTAGTTAGTAGCTATACAGTTTACTTTCTTTTTTCTTTCAAAACTAGAAAAACCCCCATTTTTTAACCCACTCTTCGAGGGAAAAACGGAATTTCTAAGAAAATTTATTTTTTTTCAACTTTTCCGTTTTCTAAAATTTGCCAAAAATTGGGGGCGATTTAAAAAAAAAAATGTTTTTTAGTTAAATAGCGATCCATTTACTTTCCCTTTTTTCATTGAAACCTAGGGGAAAAAAATTTTGAAAACCCCCTTTTTGAAGAAAATCGTGAATTTTTAAAAAAAATTTAGTATTCTAAAATTTTTTGGGTCTAACTTTGCCAATATTGGGACGATTTAAAAAAACAAATGTTTAGTTTTGTAGCGCAAACCAGTTAAATTACTTTTTCCATTTAAACCTAGGGAAAAATCATTTTGAAAACCCCCTTTTTGGAAAAAAAATCGTTTAATTTGTAAAAAAAATTTAGTTTTTTCAACTTTTCCGGTGCTTAATTTTGCCAATAATTTTGGGGCGATTTAAAAAAGCAATGTTTCAGTTAGTAGCGCCCTCCAGTTTACTTTTTTCCCTTTTTCATTCCCCCCCTAGAAAACTCATTTTGAAAACCCCCCCTTTTCCCAGGGAAAAACGTGGGAAATTTTTAAAAAAATTTAGTTTTCCAAATTTTCCGGGGCCAAAATTTTGCCAATATTTGGGGCGATTTAAAAAAAACAATGTTTTTTGTTAGAGCCATCCCGTTTACTTTCCCTTTGTCATTCAAACCTTTGGGAAAAATCAATTTTTAACCCACTTTTCGAGGGGAAAAACGGGGAATTTTTAAAAATTCAGTTCTCTCACCTTTTTTTGGCTCAACTTACCAAAAATTTGGGACGATTTAAAAAAAAACAAGTTTCAGGTTTGTAGGTCATACAGTTTTTCTTACCCCTTTGTTTATTAAACCTAGAAAAAACCCCTTTTGAACCCACTTTTCGAGAAAAAACGGAATTTTTAAAAATTCAGTTTTCTCAATTTTCCGTGCTCCAAAATTTTTCCAATATTGGCACGATTTAAAAAAGCCCAAAGTTTCAGTTTGTAGCGACCCGTTTTTCTTTCTTTTTTTATTCAAACCTAAAAAAAAACTCATTTTGAACCCACTTTTTGAAAAAATCGTGAATTTGTTAAAAAAATTTAGTTTTTTCAACTTTTCCGTGCTTAAAATTTGCCAATATTGGGACGATTTAAAAAAGCAATGTTTTTAGTTAGTGCGATCCCGTTTTCTTACTTTTTTCATTTTAAACCTAGAAAACTCATTTTGAACCCCCTTTTTGAGGGAAAAACGGGAAATTTTTAAAAATTCAGTTTTTTCAATTTTTCCCTGCTCTAAAATTTTCCCAAAATTGGGGGCGATTTAAAAAAAACAATGTTTCAGTTAGTAGCTCATACAGTTCCCCTTACATTTGTCACAAACCCCGGAAAAATCATTTTGAAAACCCCCTTTTTGAGGGAAAAAAGTGAATTTGTTTAAAAAATTTAGTTTTTTTTTAACTTTTCCGTGCTCTAACTTTGCCAAAATTGGCACGATTAAAAAAAACAATGTTTTGTTATTTTGCCCAAAACAGTTTTACTTTTGCATTTTAAAAAATAGAAAAATCCCTTTTGAACCCCCCTCTTCGAGAAAATTGTGAATTTGTAAAAAAATTTAATTCTCAACTTTTCCGGTTTCTCTAAAATTTACCCCAAAATTGGGGCATTTAAAAAAAACAATGTTTAAATTAGGAGCTCATACAGTTTTTTCTTACTTTTTTCATTTTAAACCTAGAAAATCATTTTGAAAACCCCCTTTTCGAGGAAAAAACGTTTTAATTTGTAAAAAAATTTTAGTTTTCTCCAATTTTCCGTGTTTTAACTTTGCCAATATTGGGACGATTTAAAAAAAACAAGTTTCAGTTAGTAAACCTACAGTTTAATTTTCTTTTGTCATTGGAAAAATTTTGAAAACCCCATTTTTAACCCCCTTTTCGAGAAAAACCGGAATTTGAAAAAAAATTCCCGTTTTCTCAACTTTTCCCCCCCTGCCTAAAATTTCTAATATTGGGGGCGATTAAAAAAAGCAATGTTTTTTGTTAGTAGCTCATACAGAATTACTTATTTTCATTTTAACCTAAAAAAAACTCATTTGAAACCCCCCCCTTTGAGGAAAAACTGAAATTTTTCGATTTCCAACCTTTCCGTGCCCCCAGCCCCCCCCGGGAAGATTTAAAAAAATGTTTCGGTTTGTAGCGCATCCAGGAAAATTTCTTTTGTCATTTAAAACCCAGAAAAACCCTTTTAACCCACCTTTTTAGGGGAAAATGTGAAATTTTTAAAAATTTAAATTCCTTCCCCACCTTTTCCGTGGGTTTTAAAATTTGCCCAAAAGGGCGATTTAAAAAAAAAGCAATGTTTTAGTTTGTAGTCAACCCGGTTTCCTTCATTTGGAAAATTTAAACCCAGAAAATCATTTTTAAACCCCCTTTTTGAGAAAAAAAGTGAATTTTTAAAAAATTTAGTTTTTTTCAACTTTTTCCCTGCTCCAACTTTTCCCAAAATTGGCCCGATTTAAAAAACAATTTTTATTTAAAGGCATATTTACTTTCTTTTGCCCAAACCCAGAAAAATCATTTTCAACCCCCCTTTTTGCAAATTCGAATTTTAAAAAATTCAGTTTTTTAACTTTTCCCGGGGTTCCCCCAAAATTTGCCCCCCTATTGGGACCCCAAATTTTTAAAAACAAAGTTTTAGTTAGAGCGTATCCCCGTTTAATTTCTTTTGTCATTCAAACCTAGAAAAAAATCAATTTTTAACCCAAATTTTCGAGAAAAAACGTTAAGTTTAAAAAATTTAGTTTTCTCAATTATTTTTCCTCCCCCTTCTCAAAAATTTGCCCCAAAATTTTTGGGGCGATTTTTAAAAAAACCCAAAGTTTTAGTTTGTTTGCCCCAGTTTACTTAACCTTTTGCAACAAACCTAGAAAAAATCAAATTTTTTAAACCCCCTTTTTGAGGAAAAACGTGAATTTTTAAAAAAATTTAGTTTTTTCCCCAAATTTTTCCCCTGCCCCTAACTTTGCCAATATTGGGACGATTTAAAAAAAGCAAGGTTTTAGGGTTTGTAGCGCATTTCCCCTTTACTTTCTTTTGTCATTCAAAAAATAAAAAAACTCATTTTGAACCCACTCTTCGAGAAAAAAATTTTGTGAATTTTAAAAATTCAGTATTCTCAAATTTTTCCCTGCTCTAAAATTTGCCCAAAATTGGGGGCGATTTTAAAAAACAATGTTTCAGTTAGTAGCGCATCCCGTTTACTTCTTTTTTCATTAAAACCCCGAAAATCATTTTGAACCCCCTTTCGAGAAAATCGTGAATTTGTAAAAATTCAGTTTTCTAACTTTCCGTGCTCTAACTTTTCCCAAAATTGGGGCGATTTTAAAAAAGCAAGTTTCAGTTTGTAGCGAAACCGGTTTTCTTACTTTTGTCATTTTAAAATAGAAACTCATTTTTTTTAACCCCCTCTTCGAGAAAATCGTGAATTTGTAAAAATGCAGTATTCTCACTTTTCAGTGCTCTAACTTGTGCCACTATTGGGACGATTTAAAAAAGAATGTTTCAGTTCAGGAGCGATCCAGTTTTACTTACATATGTCATTCAAACCTAGAAAACTCATTTTGAACCCACTTTGCGAGGAAAATCGTGAATTTGTAAAATTTCAGTTATTCTCAATTTTCCGTGCTCTAACTTTGCCAATATTGGGACGATTAAAAAGCAAGTTTCAGTTAGTAGCTCATACAAGTTTATCTAATTTGTTATGCAAAAACCCAGAAACTCATTTTGAGCCCACTTTTCGGGAAAATCGTGGGAATTTGGAAAAAATTCAGTATTCTCAACTTTTCCGTGCTCTAACTTGCCAATACTGGGACGATTTAAAAAAGCAATGTTTCAGTTAGTAGCAGTTAGTAGCGCATCCAGTTTACTTACTTTTGTCATTCAAACCTAGAAAACTCATTTTTAACCCACTTTTCGAGAAAATCGTGAATTTGTAAAAATTCAGTTTTCTCAACTTTTCCGTGCTCTAAGTTTGCCAATTTTGGGACGATTTAAAAAAGCAATGTTTTAGTCAGTAGCGCATCCAGTTTACTTACTTTTGTCATTCAAACCTAGAAACTCATTTTTAACCCACTTTTCGAGAAATCGTGAATTTGTAAAAATTCAGTTTTCTCAACTTTTCCGTGCTCTAACTTTGCCAATATTGGGACGATTTAAAAAAGCATGTTTCAGTTAGTAGCGCAAACCACTTTACTTATTTTGTCATTCAAAACTAGAAAAACTCATTTTGAACCCACTTTTCGAGAAAATCGTGAATTTGTAAAAATTCAGTATTCTCAACTTTTCCGTGCTCTAACTTTGCCAATATTGGGACGATTTAAAAAAAACAATGTTTTAGTTAGTAGCGCATCCCGTTTACTTACTTTTGTCTTTCAAACTAGAAAACTCATTTTTAACCCACTTTTCGAGAAAATCGTGAATTTTAAAATTCAGTTTTCTCAACTTTTCCGTGCTCTAACTTTGCCAATATTGGGACGATTTAAAAAAGCAATGTTTCAGTTAGTAGCGCATCCAGTTTACTTACATTTGTCATTCAAACCTAGAAAACTCATTTTAACCCACTTTTCGAGAAAATCGTGAATTTGTAAAATTCAGTTTTCTCAACTTTTCCGTGCTCTAACTTTGCCAATATGGGACGATTTAAAAAAGCAATGTTTCAGTTAGTAGCGCATCCACTTTACTTACTTTTGTCATTCAAAACTAGAAAACTCATTTTGAACCCACTCTTCGAGAAAATCGTGAATTTGTAAAAATTCAGTTTTCTCAACTTTTCCGTGCTCTAACTTTGCCAATATTGGGACGATTTAAAAAAGCAATGTTTCAGTTAGTAGCGCATCCAGTTTACTTACTTTTGTCATTCAAAACTAGAAAACTCATTTTGAACCCACTTTTCGAGAAAATCGTGAATTTGTAAAAATTTCAGTATTCTCAACTTTTCCGTGCTCTAACTTTGACAAATATTGGGACGATTTAAAAAAGCAATGTTTTCAGTTAGTAGCCATCCAGTTTACTTACTTTTGTCATTCAAACCCAGAAAACTCATTTTGAACCCACTTTTCGAGAAAATCGTGAATTTGTAAAAAATTCAGTTTTCTCAACTTTTCCGTTGCTTCTAACTTTGCCATATTGGGACGATTTAAAAAAAGCAATGTTTCAGTTAGTAGCTCATCCGTTTACTTACATTTGTCATTCAACCCAGAAAAAACATTTTGATCCCCTTTTTCCCAGAAATCTGAATTTGTAAAAAAATTTATTTTCTCAACTTTTCCGTGCCCCAAATTTTTCCAATATTTGGGGGCGATATAAAAAAGCATGTTTTTAGTTAGTACTTATCCCGTTTTTCCCACATTTGTCATTCCCCAAACCTTTGAAAACCTTTTTAACCCCCTTTTCGGGGAAAAAAAACGTGTTTTGTAAAAATTCAGTTTTTTTCCCCACCTCTTCCGTGTTCTAAATTTTCCAATATTGGGGGCATTTAAAAAACCTGTTTCAGTTAGTAGCCATTCAGTTTTAAATTACTTTGTCATTCAAACCTAAAAGCTCTTTTGGGGGCCCACTTTTCCCCAAAATCTGAATTTGTAAAAATTCATTTTTTTTTTCAACTTTTTTTCCCTGCTCTCACTTTTGGCCCCAATTTTTGGGGGCGATTGAAAAAAGCAAAGTTTCCCGTTAAGGGCCCCATCCAGTTTCTTTCTTTTGGCCATTCAAACCCCAAAAAAATTCTTTTTGGTCCCCCTTTTTGGAAAAAACGTGAAATTTTTAAAAAATTTAGTATTCCCCAAATTTTTCCCTGCCAAATTTTTCCATATTTGGGAGATTTTAAAAAAACCAAAGTTCAGTTATTTTTTAACTCTCCCCCTTTTTTTACATTTTCCTTTAAACCCCGAAAAATTTATGGGGGTTTTTTATCCCCCTTTTTGAGAAAAACGTGAAATTTTTAAAAATTTTGTATTTTCACCTCTTCCCTTTCTCTAACTTTTGCCAATATTTGGGGCGATTTAAAAAAAAAAATGTTTCAGTTAGTACGCTACGGGGTTTCTTACATTTGGGCCCTTTCCAAACCTAGAAAACTCATTTTGAACCCCCTTTTTGGGAAAAACGGAAATTTTTAAAATTCAGTTTTTTCAAATTTTTTCCCTGCTCTAAATTTTCCAAAATTTACAATTTTTAAAAAACAAAGTTTTCAAATTTGTGCTCTCCGGTTTTTTTCCCTTTGTCATTCAACCGAAAACTGATTTTGAACCCACTTTTCGAGAAAAACGTGAATTTGTAAAAATTCGTATTCTCAACTTTTCCGGCTCTAACCCTTTTCCAATATTGGGGCGATTTAAAAAAACAATGTTTCACTTAGTAAACTCATTTGTTTCTTCATTTGTCATTCAACCTAAAAGGGTATTTTGAAACCCCCTTTTCGAGAAAAAACGTGAATTTGTAAAAATTCCGTTTTTTCAACTTTTCCCCTGCTCTAAATTTTTTAAAAAATTGGGGCGAAATTTAAAAAAACAAAGTTTCAGTTTGTACTCATCCAGTTTTTCTTACATTTGTCCCTTCAAACCCAGGGAAAAATCATTTTTTCCCCTTTTCGAGAAAAACGTGGGAATTTTGGGAAAAATTTAAATATTCTCAACTTTTCCGTGCTCTAACTTGCTAAAATTGGGGCGATTGAAAAAACAATGTTTCAGTTTTGTAAACTCTTCAGTTTTTCTTACATTTTCATTCAAACCCCAGAAAACTCATTTTGGGAAACCAAAATTTTTTGAGAAAAAAACGTGAATTTGTGAAATTCAGTTTTTTCAATTTTTTTTTGGGGCTCTAATTTTTTAAAATATTTTGGGCGATTTAAAAACAAGTTTTAGTTGTACTCTCCAGTTTTTCTTACATTTTTTCATTTAAAACCCCGAAAAACCCTTTTGATCCCACTTTTCGAGAAACTCGTGAATTTTGTAAAAAATTTATTTTTCTCATTTTCCGTGCTCAAAATTTTCCAAAATTGGCACGATTTAAAAAAAACAATGTTTCAGGGTTTGTAGCTCATACATTTTTTTACATTTGTCATTCAAACCCCGAAAATTTTATTTTGATCCCCCTTTTTTTGAGAAAATCGTGAATTTGGGAAAAATTTGTATTTCTCAACCTCTTCCTTCTCTCTTAGCCCAAAATTGGGGGATTTAAAAAAAACAAAGTTTCAGTTAGTACGCATACAGGTTACTTCTTTGTCATTTAAACCAAAAAACTCATTTTGAACCCCCTTTTTTTGGAAAAAACGGAATTTGTAAAAATTCAGTTTTCTCAACTTTTCCCGTGCTCTAAACTTTGGGGCCCCTATTGGGACATTTAAAAAAAAATGTTTCATTGGTACCCCCATCCAGTTTTTTCTTACAAATTTTTCATACAAACCCCCGAAATTCTTTTGATCCCCCTTTTCCCAGAAAATCGTGGGTTTTTTTAAAAATTCAGTATTCTCCCTTTTCCCTGCTCTAAATTTGCCCCAAAATTTTTTGGGGCATTTTTAAAAAAACAAAGGGCAGTTATTAGCCATTCCTTTACTTACCTTTTTCCTAAAACCAGAAAATCCTTTTTATCCCACTTTTCGAGAAAATTTTGAAATTTTTAAAAATTTGTTTCTCAACCCCTTTTTCCCTGCTCTAACTTTGCCAATTTTTGGGGGCGGGTTTAAAAAAAAAATTGGGTTTAGTTAGGGAGCCATCGGTTTTCCTTTCATTTTTCATTCAAAACCTTTGAAAACTCATTTTTTTAACCCACTTTTTTCGGAAGAAATCGTGAATTTGTAAAAAAATTTAGTTTTTTCAAATT
>JANFPS010000317.1:0-19356 GCA_024703675.1 Drosophila nebulosa
GAAGCCCCTTTTCGAGAAAATTTTGAATTTTAATAATTTACTAATCTGGCGAAATTTCGCCCCACACAAACTCAATTTTCCGTGCTCTAAAAACCGCCAATTGCGATGATGACAAAAAGCAAATTTATCAGTTAGCGCTCATCCGTTTACGTTATTTGTCATTCAAACCTAGAAACCATTTTGAAAACCCCCTTTTGGGGAAAAACAATTTTAAAAATTGGGTATTTTTTGGGGTTTTCCCTGCATAACTTGCCAATATTGGACTCACAAAAAGCATGTATCAGAAGGAACTCATTTAGTTTTCACTTTCGCTTTCTTCAAACCCAGAAAAATCATTTGAACCCCTTTTCGAGAAATCGTAAAATTTTTAAAAATTTACTAAACTGGCGAACTTAGATCGTCCGACATAATCTTAAATTTTTCCCTGCTCCAACCTGCCAATATTGCCAAAGATGAAAAAAGCAATTTTTCAGTTAGCACTCAACTGTTTCCTTTGTTTTTTATTCAAACCTAAAAAAAACCTTTTGACCCCTTTTCGAAAAATCGTGAATTTTTAAAATTGAGTATATTCAGCTTTTTCTGCTATAGCATTGCCAATATTTGGGGCGATTACAAAAAACAATATATCATAAGAAACTCATCTAGTTCACTTTCGTTTTTTTCATTTAAAACCCAAAAACCCCTTTTGAACCCACTTTTCGAAAAAAAACGTGAATTTGTAAAAATTTGGGGAAACTCAGCTTTTCCATGCTATAAACATTGCCCAAATTGGGACATCACAAAAAGCAATGTATCAATTAGCAGTTCATCCAGTTTACCTTTTATTTGTCATTCAAACCCAAAAAAACTCATTTTGAACCCCTTTTTTGAAAAAAACGTGAAATTTTTTCAGCTTTTCCGTGCTAGAAATTGCTAATACTGGGGCGATCACAAAAAACAATTTTCAGTAAAAAGCTCATCTAGTTCACTTTCTTTGTCTTCAAACCCGAAAAATCATTTGGAAACCCAATTTTCAGAATATGTGATTTTAAATTTGGGGAATCTCAGCTTTTCCTTTAAAAAAATTGCCAATATTGGGACGACACAAAAGCAAAAGCTCAGTAAGAAGTCATCATTTTTTCTTTTGTTTGTATTTAAACCTAAAAATCATTTTTTAACCCACTTTTCGAAAAAAAACGGGGGAATTTGTAAAAATTGGTAATCCACTTTTCCATGCTTAAACTTGCCAATATTGGGAATCACAAAAAGCAATGTTCAATTTGCGTTTCATCCAGTTTTTCCTTTTTTTTGTCATTCAAACCTAAAAAAACCATTTTGAAAACCCACTTTTCGAAAAAAACGTGAACTTTTTTTTTAGCTTTTCCCTGCTAGAACATTGCCAAAATTGGGACGATCACAAAAAGCCAATTTATCAGTAAGAAGCTCATCTAGTTCACCTTTGCGTTGTCCTTCAAACCCTAGAAAACTCCATTTTGTAACACCACTTTTCGAGAATATCGTGAATTTAAAAATTGGGTAATCCTCATCTTTTCCATTCTATAACATTGTCCAATTTGGGACGGATCACAAAAGGCAATGTATCAAATTTAGCAGTTTTTTCATCCAGTTTACCTTTTATTTGTCATTCAAACCTAAAAAAACTCATTTTTAACCCACTTTTCGAAAAAATCGTGAACTTTTTTCAGCTTTTTTCCTTTGTGCTAGAACATTGCCAATATTGGGGACGAATTCACAAAAGCAATTTATCAGTAAAGAAGTCATCTAAGTTTTCACTTTCGTTTGTCATTCAAACCTAGAAACTCATTTTGAACCCACTTTTTTTCCCGAAAAAATCGTGAATTTGTAAAGAATTGGGTATCTCCCTCAGCTTTTCCATGCTATATACAATTACCAATTTGGGAACATCCAAAAGCAATGTATCAATTAAGCAGTTCCATCAGTTTAACCTGTTTATTTGTCCATTCAACACTAAAAAAAACTCTTTTGAATCCCTTTTTTCGAAAAAATCTTGAACATTTTTTTCAGCTTTTTCCGCGCTAGAACATGCCAATATTGGGACGAGCACAAAAAGCAAATTTATCAGTAAGAAGCTCAATCTAGTTCACTTTACGTTTGTCATTCAAACCTAGAAAACTCATTTTTGAACCCACTTTTTCGAGAAAATCGTGAATTTTGTAAAAAATTTTACTAATCTGGCGAACTTAAGTCGATACCTGACAATAATCTTATTAACTTTTCCGTGCTCTCACATTGCCAATTATTTGCGATGTTGACAAAAAAGCAATTTTATCAGTTAGCAGGCTCAATCCAGTTTACGTACGTATATTTGGTCATTCAAACCTAAAAAACTCATTTTTGAACCCACCTTTTTCGAAAAAATCGTGAATTTGTAAAAATTGGACTATTTTTCAGATTTTTTCACATGCAATAACTTGTCCAATATTGGGAACGATCACAAAAAAGCAATTATCCAGCAAGAAGCTCATCTAGTTTTTACTTTTGCCAGTTTTGTCCTTTCAAACCTAGAAACTAATTTTGAACCCAAACTTTTTCGAAAACATCGTGAATATGTTTTAAAAATTGGGTAATCTCAGCTTTTTCCATGCTATAACATTGCTAATATTGGACGATCACAAAAAGCATTTGTATCAATTAGCAGTTTTTCACCAGTTTAACTTTTTATTTGTCCATTCAAACTTAAACAAAAACATCCAATTTTGAACCCACTTTTCGAAAAAATCGTGAACTTTTTTCACTTTTCCGTGGCTAGAACATTGCCAATATTTTGGGAGCGATCACAAAAAAGTCAATTGAATCAGTAAGAAGCTCATCTAGTTTTTCCACTTCGTTTGTCATTCAAACCTAGAAAACGTCATTTTGAACGCCACTTTTTCTGAAAAAAATCGTTGAATTTGTAAATCATGTTTGGTAATCTCCAGCTTTTTCCATGGCTATAACCATTGTCAATATTGGACTATCACAAAAACAATGGTATAAATTCAGTTCATCCAGTTTTTAACCTTTTATTTGTCATTCAAAACCTAAAAAAAAACCTCATTTTTTTAACCCTACTTTTTTCGAAAAAAATCCGTGAACCTTTTTTTTTCAGCTTTTCCGTGCTAGAACATTGCCACTATTGGAAAACGAATCACAAAAGCAATTTTCTCAGTAGAGAAAGCTCATCTAGTTCACTTTTCGTTTGTCCATTCAAACCTAGAAAACTCATTTTGGAACCCACTTTTCGAAAAAAATCGTGAAATTTTGTAAAAATTGGTTAATCTATCTCAGCTTTTCCATGCTATAACATTGCCAATATTGGGACGATCACAAAAAGCAATTATCAATAAGCCAGTTTCAATCCAGTTTACCATTTTATTGTCATTCAAACCTAAAAAAACTCATTTTGAATCCACTTTTCGAAATAAATCGTGAACTTTTTTTCCAGCTTTTTCCGTGCTAGAACATTGCTAATACTGGGGCGATTCAGACAAAATGCAATTTGTATCAGTAAGAAAGCTCATCGAGTTCACTTTTCGTTTTTGCTCCCATTATTCAAAAAACCTAGAAAACTCATTGTGGAACCGCACTTTTCGAGAATATTCCGTTGAATTTGTAAATTGGGTAATCCTCAGCTTTTTCCATCTATAACATTGCCATAGTTGGGACGATCACAAAAAGCAATGCATCAGTAAGAAGGCTCATCTATGTTTACTTTCGTTTGTCCATTCAAACCCTAAGTTTTTTTCTAGGTTTGAATGACAAACGAAAAGTAAACTAGATGAGCTTTCTTACTGATGCCATTGCTTTTTTGTGATCGTCCCAATATTGGCAATTGTTTATAGCATGGGGATAAAGCTGAGAATTACCGCAATTTACAAATTCCCCACGATATTCCTCGAAAAGTGGGGTTCCAAATTGAGTTTTCCTAGGTTTGAATGGACAAACGAAGTGAACTAGATGAGCTTCTTACTGATAATTGCATTTTTGTGGATCGCCCACAGTTATTAGCAATGTTTTCTAGCACGGAAAAGCTGAAAAAAGTTCACGATTTTTTTTCGAAAGTGGATTCAAAATGAGTTTTTTTTTAGGTTTGAATGACAAAATAAAAGTTAAACCCTGATGAACTGCCTTATTGTGATACATTGCTTTTTTGTGATCGTTCCCCCCAATATTGGCAATGTTATAGCATGGAAAAGCTGACATTACCCAATTTTTTACAAATTCACGCTTTTTTCGAAAAGTGGGTTCAAAATGAGTGTTTCTCAGGTTTGAAATGACAAACGAAGTGAACTAGATGAGCTTCTTACTGATAAATTGCTTCTTTTGTGATCGGTCCCCCAATATTGTCAATGTTTCTAGCACGAAAAGCTGAAAAAAGTTCACGATTTTTTCGAAAAGTGGGTTAAAATGAGTTTGTTTGTAGTTTGAAATGACAAATAAAAGTAAACTGGATTGAACTGCTAATTTATACCATTGCTTTTTGTGATGCGTTCCTCCAATATTGACAATGGTTTATAGCATGGAAAAGCTGAGATTAACCCAATGTTTACAAACTTCACGATTTTTTCGAAAAAGTGGGTTCAAAATGAGTTTTTTCTAGTTTTTGAATGACAAACGAAAGTGAACTAGATGAGCTTCTTACTGATACATGCTTTTTGTATCGTCCCAATAATTGGCAAATGTTTCTGAGCACGGAAAAGCTGAAAAAAGGTTCCTGGGGGGAATTTTTTTTCGAAAAGTGGTTCAAAAATGAGTTTTTTTTAGTTTGAATGACAAATAAAAAAGTAAACTGATGAACTGCTAATTGATAAATTGGCTTTTTGTGATCGTCCCAATATTAGCAATGGGGTGGTTTATAGCATGGAAAGCTGAGAATTAGCCCGGGGTGCAATTTTAACATATTCACGATTTTTTTTCGAAAAGTGGGGTTCAAAATTTATTTTTCTAGTTTGAAAGACAACGAAAGTGAACTAGATGACTTCTTGACTGATACATTTGCTTTTTGTGATCCGTTCCAATATTGGGCAATGTTTATTGCATGGAAAATCTGAAAAATAGTCAATTTTTACAAATTCACGATTTTTTTCGAAAAGTGGTTGCAAAATTAGTTTTTTTAGGTTTGAATGAACAAATATACGTAAACGGGATGAGCTGGCTACTGATAAATTGCTTTTTTGTCAACATCGCAATATTGGCAATGTTAGAGCACGGAAAAGTTAAGATTATGTCGGTATCGATCTTAGTTCGCCATTATTAGTAAATTTTTTACAAATTCACGATTTTCTCGAAAAGTGGGTTCAAAATGAGTTTTTTCTCAGGGTTTGAATGACAAACGAAAGTGAACTAGATGAGCTTCTTACTGAATAACTTGCTTTTTGTGATCGTCCCCAATATTGGCAATGTTCTAGCGGCGGAAAAGCTGAAAAATGTTCACGATTTTTTTCGAAATAAGTGGATTCAAAATGAGTTTTTTTACGGTTTTGAAATGACAAATAAAAGGTAACCTGGATGAACTGCTTATTGATACTTTGCTTTTTTGTGATCGTCCGCAATATTGTTAATGTTTAGCTGGAAAAGCGAGATTACCAATTTTTTACAAATTCCCGATTTTTTCCGAAAAGTGGGTTCAAAATGAGTTTTCTAGGTTTGAATGACAAACGAAAGTGAACTAGATGAGTTTCTTACTGATAAATTGCTTTTTGTGATCGTCCCAATATTGGCAATGTTTCTAGCACGGAAAAAGCTGAAAAAAAGTTCACGATTTTTCGAAAAAGTGGGTTAAAAATTAGTTTTTTTTAAGGTTTTTGAATGACAAATAAAAGGTAACTGGATGAACTTGCTATTGATACATTGCTTTTTTGTGATCGTCCCATATTGCCAATGTTATAGCCATGGAAAAGCTGAGATTTACTCAATTTTTTACAAATTCACGATATTCTCGAAGTGGGTTTTCCAAATGAGTTTTCTGGTTTTTGAATGACAAACGAAAAGTGAACTAGATGAGCTTCTTACTGATAAATTGCTTTTTTGTGATCTTCCCAATATTGCAATGTTTCTAAGCACGGAAAAGCTGAAAAAGTTCACGATTTTTCGAAAATTGGGTTTTCAAAAATGAGTTTTTTTTTTAGGTTTGAATGACAAATAAAAGGTAAACTGGATGAACTGACCTAATTTGATACATTGCTTTTTTGTGAATCGTCACCCAATTATTTTGGCAAGTTATAGCATGGAAAAGCTGAAAGATTAACCCAAAATTTTTACAAATTCCCCACGATTTTTTTCAAAAAAAAAGAAAGTGGGTTCAAATGAGTTTTCTAGGTTTGGAATGCAAACGAAAGTACCTAGATGAGCTTCTTACTGATGCATTGCTTTTTTGTGATCCGTCCCAATATTGGCAATGTTATAGCATGGAAAAGCTGAGATTACCCATTTACAAATTCAACGATATTCTCGAAAAGTGGGTTCCAAAATGATTTTCCTAGGTTTGAATGACAAACGAAAAGTGACTAGATGATCTCTCTTACTGTTAACATGGCTTTTTTTTGATCCGCCCCAGTATTAGCCATGTTCTAGCATCGGAAAAGCTGAAAAAAAGTTCAACGATTTTTTCGAAAAGTGGGTTCAAAATGAGTTTTTTTTTTTTTAGGTTTTTGAATGACAATAAAGTAAAGCTGGATGAACCTGGCTAATTGATACAATTGCTTTTTTTGTGATCGTCCCAATATTGGCTATGTTATAGCCATGGAAAAGCTGAGATTACCCAATGTTTTACAAATTCACGATTTTTTCGAAAAGTGGGTTTTCAAAAGAGTTTTTCTAGGTTTTTGAATGACAAACGAAAAGTGAACTAGATGAGCTTCTTACTGAATATATTGCTTTTGTAATCGTCCGCATATTGGCAATGCCTATAGTCACGAAAAAGCTGATATACTCAATTTTGGAGATAAAAATTCACGATTTTTTCGAAAAGGGGGTTCAAAATGAGTGTTTTTAGGTTTGTTGAATTAACAAACAAAGGTAAACTAGTTTTTAGCTGCTAACTGATAAATTGCTTTTTGTCATCATTGCAAATTTGGCAGTGTTTTGGAGCACGGAAAATGTTAAGATATGTCGGTATCGATCTTAAGTTTTCGCCAGATTAGTAAATTTTTACAAATTACGATTTGCTCGAAAAAGTGGGTTCAAAATGCAGTTTTTTCTAGGTTTTGAAATGATAGCGAAAGTGAACTAAAATGAGCTTCTTACTGAACAATTGCTTTTTGTGATCGTCCCATATTGGGCACTGTTTATAGCACGGAAAGCTGAAAAATACCCAATTTTTAAGCAAATCAATGATTTTTCTCGGAAAGTGGGTTTCAAAATGAGTTTTCTAGGTTTTGAATGACAAATATACTAAAACCCTGGATTGAGCTGCTAAACTGAAAATAAATTTTGCTTTTTTGTCATATCGCAAATATTGGCAGTGTTAGAGCACGGAAAAGTTTGAGATTGTGTCGGATCGAAAAGTTTCGCCAGAGTGTCATTAATTACAAATCACAATTTTTCCTCCGAAAAGTGGCTTCCAAAAATAAGTTTTCTAGGTTTGAATGACAAAGAAAGTGCACTAGATGACGTTCTTACTGATACATTGCTTTTTGTAATCGTCCCAATATTGGCCAATTCTATAGGCACGAAAAAAGCTGTGAATATACTCGAATTTTTGTTACAAATTCACATTTTTTCGAAAGTTGGGTTCAAATTAGTTTTTTTAGGTTTGAATAAAAACAAAGGTCAACTAGTGAGCTGCTAACTGAATAAATTGCTTTTGTCATTATTGCCAATATTGGAACGTTTAGAGACAACAGAAAAGTTGAGATTGTGTCGGTAATTGATCTTAGTTTTTCGAGCCAGATTATTCAATTATTACAATTCCACGGGGCTTTTGTCTCGAAAAGTGGGTTCAAATTAGGTTTTCTAGGTTGAATGATAAGCGAAAGTGAACTAAAATGAGCTTCTTTACTGATACATTTCTTTTGTGATCGTCCCCATATTGGCAATGTTATAGCAGGAAAAGCTGAAAATACCCAATTTTTTACAATTCCACGATTTTTTATCGAAAAGTGGGTTCCAATTAGTTTTTTAGGTTTGAATAACAAATAAGGTTTAACTAGATGAGCTGCTAACTGATAAAGTGCTTTTTGTCATCATCGCAATTATTGGCATTGTAAGAGCAACCGAAAGTTAAGATTTGTCTCTCGGTATCGATCTTAAGTTCCGCCAATTAGTTAATTTTTTTTACAAATCCATCGACTTTCTCGAAAAGTGGGTTCAAAATGATTTCTAGGTTTGAATGACAAAACGAAAGTGAACTAGATGAGCTTTTCTTACTGATTAAATTTGCTTTTGTGATCGGGGGGGGGGGGGGTCCCAAATATTGGCAATGTTATAGCACGGAAAAGCTGAAGGAGTTCACGATTTTTTCCAAAATGGGTTCAAAAATGAGTTTTTTTTTTAGGTTTTTGAATGACCAAATAAAAGGTTAACTGAATGAACTGCTAATTGATAAATTGCTTTTTGTGATTCTCCCAATATTAGCTATGTTATAGCATGGAAAAGCTGAGATTACCCAATTTTTTACAAAATTCACGGATTTTTTTTTCGAAAAGTGGGTTCCCAATTAGTTTTCTAGGTTTGAATGACAAACGAAAGTGAACTAGATTGAGCTTCTTGCTGAATCCCATTGGCTTTTGTGATCGTCCCAATATTGGCAATTTTGTAGCATGGAAAAAGCTGAAAATACCAATTTTTTACAATTCACATTTTTTCGAAAAGTGGGTACAAAATGAGTTTTTTTTAGCTTGAATGACAAACGAAAGGAACTAGATGAGCTTCTTACTGGATAATTGCTTTTTGTCATCATCGAAATGTATTGGCGAAATTTTGGAGGCACGGAAAAGATAGATTATGTCGTATCGATCTTAAGTTCGCCAGATTAGTAAAATTTTGTACAAAATTCACGAACTTTCTCGAAAAGTGGGTTCATAATGAATTTTCTAGGTTTGAACATGACAAACGAAAGTGGGAACTAGAGAGCTTCTTACTGATACATTGCTTTTTGTGATCGTCCCAATATTGGCAATTTTGTAGCATGGAAAAGCTGAAAATACTCAATTTTTACAAATTCACGATTTTTTCGAAAAGTGGGTACAAAATGAGTTTTTTAGGCTTGAATGACAAACGAAAGTGAACTAGATGACTTCTTACTGATAAATTGCTTTTTGTTCATTATCGAAATTATTGGCGAATGTTGGAAGTCACGTAAAAGATAAGATTATGTTCCCGGTATCGATTCTTAAGTTCGCCAGATTAGTAAATTTTTACCAATTTCACGACTTTCTCGAAAAGTGGTGTTCAAAATGATTTTTCTAGGTTTGAATACAAATGAGAAAAGTGAACTAGATGAGCTCTTAAAACACACCTGATACATTTGCTTTTTGTTAATCGTCCCAATAATTTGCAATTTTGTAGCATGGAAAAGCTTAAAATACTCACATTTTTACAAATTCACGATTTTTTCGAAAAGTGGGTTCAAAATGAGTTTTTTAGGTTTTGATACAAACAAAGGTAAAACTGTTGAGCTGCCTAACTGATAAATTGCTTTTTTGTCATCATTGCAATATTGGCAACGTTTTAGAGCACCAGAAAAAGTTTGAGATTGTTCGGTATTGATTCTTAATTTTCGCCAGATTAGTCATTAATTACAAATTAACGATTTTCTCGAAAATTGGTTTCAAAATGAAGTTTTCCTAGGTTTGAATTATAAGCCGAAAAGTGAACTATAAATGAGCTTCTTACTGATACATTCTTTTTTGTGATCGTCCCCAATATTGGCAAATGTTATAGCACGGAAAAGCTGAAAAAAAAAATACCCAATCTTTACAAATTCACGATTTTTTCGAAAGTGGTTCAAAATTTATTTTTTTTAGGTTTGAATAACAAATAAAGGTTAACTAGATGGAGCTGCTAACTGATAAAATTGCTTTTTTGTCATCATCGCAATATTGGCAATGTAAGAGCCCGAAAGTTTAGATTTGTGTCCCGTAATGCGATCTTAAGTGTCGCCAGAATTATTTTAATTTTAGAAGGTCACGATTTTCTCGAAAGGTGGGTTTCAAAGAGATTTTCTAGGTGTTGAATCACAAACGAAAGTGAACTAGATGAGCTTCTTACTGTAAAATGTGCCTTTTTTTTGTGATCGTCCCAATGAGTGGCAATGTTTAATAGCAACGGAAAAGCTGAAAGGAGTTTTTCACGATTTTTTTTCCAAAAGTGGGTTTCCAAAATGAGTTTTTTTTTAGGTTTGAATGACAAATAAAGTAAACGAAATGAACTGCTAATTGATAAATTGTCTTTTTTTTTGGTGATCGTCCCCAATATTAGCAATGTTATAGCATGGAAAAGCGAGATTACCCCAATTTTGGTACAAATTCACGATTTTTTCGAAAAGTGGGTTTCAAACTTAGTTTTTCTAGGTTTGAATGACAAACGAAAGTGAACTTAGATGAGGCTTCTTTGCTGATCCTTTGCTTTTTTGTGTGATCGTCCCAATATTGGCAATTTTGTAGCATGGAAAAGCTGAAAATTACTCAATTTTTAGCAAATTTTCACGATTTTTTTCGAAAAGTGGGGTACAAATAGTTTTTTTTAGGGCTTGAATGTACACCGAAAGTGAACTAGAATGAGTGCCTTTTACTGATAAATTGCTTTTTTGTCCTTCATCGAAATATTGCAATGTTTTGGAGCACGGAAAATATAAGATTATGTCGGTATCGATCTTAAGTTTTCGCCAGATTAGTAAATTTTTTTACAAATTTCCACGCACTTTTCTCGTAAAGTGGTTCAAAATGAATTTTTCTAGGTTTGAATGACAAACAAAGTGAACTAAGATGAGCTTCCTTACTGATACAATTGCTTTTTGTGATCGTCCCCCAATTTTGGCAATTTTTGTAGCCTGGAAAAGCTGAAAAATACTTGAATTTGTTGACAAATTCACGATTTTTTTCGAAAGTGTACAAAATGAGTTTTTTTTAGGCTTTGAATGCCAAACGAAAGTGAAAAACTAGATGAGCTTCTTACTGATAAATTGGCTTTTTTGTCATCATCGAATATTGGCAATGGTGGGTAACGGAAAAGATAAGAATTATGTTCGGGTAAATCGATCTTAAGTTCGCAGATTAGTAAATTTTTTACATTCCGACTTTCTCGAAAGTGGGTTAAAAATGAATTTTCTAGGTTTAATGACAAACGAAAGTGAACTAGATGAGCTTCCCTTAACTGAATTACATTGCTTTTTTGTGATCGTCCAATATTGGGCAATTTTGTAGCATGGAAGCCTGAAAATACTCAATTTTTTACAATTCACGATTTTTTTCGAAAGTGGGTACAAAATGAGTTTTTGTTAGGCCTTGGAATGACCAACGAAAGTGAACTAGATGAGCTTCTTACTGATAAATTGCTTTTTTTTGTCATCATCGAATTTGGCAGTGTTGGAGCACCGGAAAAGATAAGATTTCTCCGGTATCGATCTTAAAGTTTTTCGCCGGTTTAGTAAATTTTTACAAATTCCAACGACTTTCCCTCGGAAAAGTGGGTTCCAAAATGAATTGTTCTAGGTTTGAATGACCAAACTAAAGTGAACTAGATGAGCTTCTTACTGATACATTGCTTTTTGTGATCGTCCCAATTATGGGCATTTTTGTAGCATGGAAAAGCTTGAAAATACTCAATTTTTTTACAAATTCCACGATTGTTTCGAAAAGTGGGTAACAAAATGAGTTTTTTAGGCTTGAATGACAAACGAAAGTGAAACTAGATTGAGCTTACTTCACTGATTAAAATTGCTTTTTTGTCCATCACATCGGGAAATATTGGGCAAGTTGGGAGCACGGAAAAGAATAATGATTATGTCGGGTTATCGATCTTAAGTTTCGCCAGATTAGTAAATTTTTTTACAAATTCACGACCTTTCTCGAAAAGTGGGTTCAAAATGGAGTTTTTCTAGGTTTGAAATGAATAACAAAGTGAACTAAATGCTCTTTCTTACTGATACATTTGCTTTTGTGATCGGCCCAAGAATTGGCAATGTTATTAGCACGGAAAAGCTGAAAATACCCAATTTTTACAAATTCCATGATTTTTCCCGAAAAAGTGGGTTCAAATGAGTTTTCCATAGGGTTTTTTGAATGACAAATATACGTAAAACATGGATGAGCTGCTAACTGATAAATTGCTTTTTGTCATCATCGCAATAATTGGCAGTGTTAGAGCACGGAAAAGTTTTGGAGATTTGTCGGGATCGAAAGTTCGCCCAGATTAGTCCCAATTATTACAAATTCACAATTTTCTCGAAAAGTGTTTTCAAAATAAGTTTTTTTCTAGGTTTGAATGAAAAACGAAATTGAACTAGATGAGCTTCTTACGATACATTGCTTTTTTTTGTGATCGGCCAATATTGGGCAATTTTTGTTGTAGCATGGAAAAGCTTTCAAGATTACTATATGCTCAATTTTTACAAGTTCACGATTTTTTTTCGAAAAGTGGGTGACCCAAATGAGTTTTTTTTTAGGCTTGAATGACAAACGAAAAGTGAAACTAGATGAGCTTCTTACTGATAAATTGCCCTTTTTTTGGTACATCGAAATATTGGCAAATGTTGGAGCACGGAAAAGATAAGATTATGTCGGTATCGATCTTAAGTTTCGGCCAGAAATTAGTAAATTTTTCAAAGTCACGACTTTTCTCGAAATTGGGGTTCAAAATGAGGTTTTCTAGGTTTGAATGATAAGCGAAAGTGAACTAAATGATCTTCTTTACTGTATACATTGCCTTTTTGTTATCGTCCCAATAGTGCAAAATGTTATAGCACGGAAAAGCTGAATCCCAATTTTTTTTTACAAATTTTCATGATTTTCTCGGAAAAGTGGTTTTCAAAATGATTTTTTCTAGGTTTGAATGACAAATATAGGTAAACTGGATGAAGCTGCTAACTGATAATTGCTTTTTTGTCATCATCGCAATATTGGGCAGTGTTAGAGCACGGAAAAAGTTGGAGATTGTGTCGGGAATCGAAAGTTCGCCAAGATTAGTCAATTATTAACAAATTTCACAATTTTTTCTCGAAAAGTGGGTTTTCACAATAAGTTTTTTTTCTAGAAGTTTGAATGACAAAAGAAAGGTGGAACTAGATGAGCTTCCTTCTGATACATTGCTTTTTGTAATCGTCCCAATATTGGCAATGCTATAGCACGAAAAAGCTGAATATACTCAATTTTTACAAATTCACGATTTTTTTTCGAACAAGTGGGTTCAAAATGATTTTTTTTTAGGTTTTGTGAATAACACACAAAGGTAACTGTTTGACTGCTTAACTGATAAATTTTTGCTTTTTTGTCCATCATTGGCAATCTGGCAATGTTATAGCACAGAAAAAGTTGAGTTGTGTCGGTATTGAATCTAATTTTCGCCAGAATTAGTCAATTAATTACAAATTCACGATTTTCCTCGAAAAGTGGGTTTCAAAATGAATTTTTTCTTGGTTTGAATGATTAGCGAAAGTGAACTAAATGAGCTTCTTACTGATACATTGCTTTTTTGTGATCGTCCCAATATTGGCAAATGTTATAGCAACGGAAAAGCTGAATCAAATACCAAATTTTTACAAATTCACGATTTTTTTCGAAAAGTGGTTCAAAATTAGTTTTTTAGAGTTTTGAATAACAATAAGGTAAACTAATGAGCTGCTAACTGATAAATTTTTTGCTTTTTGGTCATCATCGCAAATATTGGCAATGTTAGAGCCCGAAAAGTTAAGATTGTGTCGGTATCGATCTTAAGTTCGGCCAGATTAGTAAAAAATTTTTTAGAAGTTTCACGAGTTTCTCGAAGTTGGGTTCAAAATGATATTTTTTCCTAGGTTTGAATGACAACACGAAAGTGAAACTAGATGCGCTTCTTACTGATAAATTTGCTTTTTTGTGATCGTCCCAATATTGGCAATGTTATAGCACGGAAAAGCTGAAAAGGAGTTCACGATTTTTTCAAAAGTGGGTTCAAAATGAGTTTTTTTAGGTTTGAAAGTGACAAATAACCGTAACTGGATGGAACTGCTAATGATAAATTGCTTTTTGTGATCGTCCCAATATTAGCCCCAATGTTGATAGCATGGAAAAGCTGAGATTACCCAATTTTTTTTACAAATTCCACGATTTTTTTCGAAAAGTGGGTTCCAAATTAGTTTTTTTCTAAGGTTTGAATGACAAACGAAAGTGAACTAGATGAGCTTCAATTGCTGAACATTGCTTTTTTGGTGATCGCCCCAATATTGGCAATTTTGTAGCAATTGAAAACTTGAAAATACTCAATTTTTACAAATTCACGATTTTTTCGAAAAGTGGGTACAAAATGAGTTTTTTTAGCTTTAATGAAAACGGAAAGTGAACTAGAATGAGTCTCTTACGATAAATTGCTTTTTTTGTCATCATCGAAATTATTGGCCATGTTTGGAGCACGGAAAAGAATATAAAATATGTCGGTATCGAAGTCTTAAGTCGCCAGATTAGTAATGTTTACCAAATTCAACCGACTTTCTCTAAAAAGTGGGTTTCAAACTGATTTTTCTAGGTTTGAATGACAAACGAAAGTTGAACTAGATGACTTTTCTACTGATACATTGCTTGTTTTGTGATTCGTCCCAATATTGGCAATTTTTGTAGCATGGAAAAGCTGAAAATACTCAATTTTTAACAAATTTCACGATTTTTTTTCGAAAGTGGGTCAAAAATGAGTTTTTTTTTAGGCTTGAATGACAAAACGAAAGTGACTAGATGAGCTTCTTACTGATACATTGCTTTTGTATCGTCCCAATTTGGCAAATGTTATAGCATGGAAAAGCCTGAAAATACTCCAATTTTTTACAATTCCGATTTTTTTTCGAAAAGTGGGTTCAAAATGAGTTTTTTAGGTCTGAAATGACAAATATAGGTAAACTGGAATGAGGCCTGCTAACTGATAATTGCTTTTTGTTCATCATCGCAATATTGGCAATTGTTTTAGAGCACGGAAAAGTTGTAAGATTTAGGTCGGAATCGATCCTTAAGTTCGCCAGACTAGTCCAATTTTTACAAATTTCAACGATTGTCTCGAAAAGTGGGTTCAAAATGAGTTTTCTAGGTTTTTTGAATGACAACTACAGTTAACTAGATGATCTACTTACTGATAACATTGCTTTTTGGATCGTCCCCCAATATTGGCAATGTTGGTAAGCAAGGGGGGGGGGGGGTGGAAAGCTGAAAATTACTCAATTTTTTACAAGTTCACGATTTTTTCGAAAAAAGGTGGGTACAAAAATGGTTTTTTTTAGGTTTGAATGAACAAATTTTAATGTAAACTGGATGAGCTGCTAACCTTGATAAATTGCTTTTTTTGTCATCTCCGCAAATATTGTCAATGTTAGAGCACAGAAAAGTTGAGAATTGTGTCCGGTATCGATCTAAGTTGCGCCAGATTTAGTCAATTTATACAAATTCACGATTTTCTCGAAAAAGGGTTTCAAAATAAGTTTTCTAGGTGTTGAAATGACAAACAGAAAAGTGAACTAGATGAGCTTCTTACTGATACATTGCCTTTTTTTAATCGTCCCAATATGGCAATGCTATAGCACGGGAAACTGAAAATACTCCAATTTTTTACAAATTCCACGATTTTTTCGAAAGTGGGTTCAAAATGAAGTTTTTTTAGTTTGAATACAAAAAAGTTAAACTGGATAAACTGCTAACTGATAAATTGCTTTTTTGTCCCATCGCAATAAATTTGTCACTGTTAGAGCACGGCTAAAGTTAAGATTATGTTCGGTATCGGATCTTAAGTTCTCCAGAATTAGTAAATTTTTGACAAATTCCACGATTTTCTCGAAAAGTGGGTTCCAAAATTAGTTTTTCCCTACGTTTTGAAATGACAACGAAAGTAAACTATGCATGACTTCTTACTAGTGCATTGCTTTTTGTGATCGTCCCCAATAGTGGCAATTGTTATAGCATGGAAAAGCTGAAATTACCCATTTTTACAAATTTCACGAATATTCCTCGAAAAGTGGATTTTCCAAAATGAGTTTTTTTTTCTAGGTTTGAATGACAAACGAAAAGTGAACTATATGAGGCTTTCTTTACTGATAAAATTTTGCTTTTTATGTCGTCCCAATAATTGGCAATGTTTATTAGCATGGAAAAAGCTGAAAATACTGCAATTTTTTTACAAATTCACGATTTTTTTCGAAAAGTGGGTTTTTTTCAAATGAGTTTTTTTCTAGGTTTTGGAATGACAAATATACCGTAAACCTGGATGAGCTGCATAACTGATAAATGTGCTTTTTGTCATCATCGAAATAATTGGCAATGTTGGAGCACGGAAAAGATAAGATTATGTCGGAGCGAATCTTAAGTTCGCCAGATTAGGAAAATTTTTGACAAATTCACCGTTATCTCGAAAAGTGGGTTCATAAATGAATTTTTCTCAGGTTTGAATGACAAACGAAAGTGAACTAGATGAAGCTTTCTTACTGATACATTGGCTTTTTTGTGATCGTCCCCAATATTTGGCAATGTTAATAGCATGGGATAATCTTGCAAAATAGTCCATTTTTACAAATGCAAGGTTTTTTTCGAAGTTGGGTTTTTTAAAAATGGAGTTTTTTAGGTTTGAATTGACAAACGAAAGTGAACTAAGAATGATTTTCTTACTGATAAAAATTGCTTTTTGTGATCGTCCCAATATTGGCATGTTATAGCACGGAAAAGCTGAAAAAGATTTCCACAATTTTTTAATTCGATAAGTGGGGTTCAAAATGGAGTTTTTTAGGTTTTGAATGACAAAATAAAAGGTAAACTGGATGAGCTGCTAAATTGATACATTGCTTTTTTGTTATCCGTCCCCCAATATTGACAATGGTTATAGCCATGGAAAAGTCTGAAAATACCCAATTTTTTGACAAATTCACGATTTTTTTTCGAAAAGTGGGTTTTCAAAATGAGTTTTTTTTTAGGTTTTGATGACAAAATAAAAGGTAGACTGGATGATCTGCTAAGCTGATATAAATTTGCTTTTGTTGTTCATCATCGCAAATATAGCAATGTTAGAGCACAAAAGTTAAGATTATGTCGGTAAATCGATCCTTAAAATTCGCCAGATTAGTTAAAATTCCTTACAAATTCCCTTATTTTCTGTCGAAAAGTGGGTTTTCAAAATGAGTTTTTCTGGAGGTTTTTGAATGACAAACAAAAGTGAAACTAGATGAGCTTTCTTACTGATACATTTGTCTTTTTGTGATCGTCCCCAATATTGGCAATTTTGTAGCATGGAAAAGATAAGATTATGTTCCGGGGGTATCGATCTTAAGTTCGCCAGATTGTAGTAAATTTTTTATCAATTCACGATTTTTCTCATAAAAGTAGGTTTCGAAAATAAGTTTTTGCTAGGTTTTGAATGACAAACGAAAGTGAACTAGATAACTTCTTATTGATACATTGCCTTTTTTGGTAATCGTCCCAATATTGGCAATTTTGTAAGCCACCCGGAAAAGTTTGAAAAATCCACTCAATTTTTTTACAATTCACGATTTTTTTCGAAAAGTGGGTTTCAAAATGAGTTTTTTAGGTTTGAATGACAAATATAGGTAAACTGGATAAACTGCTAACTGGATTAAATGGCTTTTTGTCATCATCGCAATATTGGCAATGTTTAGAGCACGGAAAAATTTAAAATTATGTCGTACGATCTTAGTTCGCCAGATTAGTAAATTTTTACAAATTCACGATTTTCTCGAAAAATGGGTTCAAAAAATTTGTTTTCTAGGTTTGAAAGAAAACGAAAAGTAAATAATGATTTTTCCCTTTTGAGTTGCTTTTGTGATCGTCCCAATTTGGGAATGTTTACATGGAAAAGCTGAGATACCCAATTTTTAAAAAATTCCCGATCTCTCGAAAAGTGGGTTTCCCAAAAGAGTTTTTCCAGGGTTTTAATACAACGAAAGTGAACTAATGACTTTTACGAAAAATTGCTTTTTGGGGATCGTCCCAAAATTTGGCAATGTTCTAGCACGGAAAACTGAAAAAAGTTCACGTTTTTTTTGAAATGGGTTCAAAATGAGTTTTTTTTAAAAGGGTTTTAATGACAAATAAAAGGGGAAAATGGATGAACTGCTAATTGATACATTGCCCTTTTTTGGATCGTCCCAAAAATTGGCAATTTTAAGCATGGAAAGTGAGATTACCCCAATTTTTTTCAAAATTCCACGATTTTTTTTTGAAAAATGGGTTCAAAAGAGTTTTCTAGGTTTTTAATGACAAACAAAATGAACTAGTAAGCTTCTTACTGAAAACATTGCTCTTGGGGATCGTCCCCCTATTGGCAATGTTTAGCATGGAAAAACTGAAAAAAAACTCAATTTTTACAAAAATTTACGATTTTTTTTGAAAAATGGGTTCAAAATGAGTTTTTTTAGGTTTTAAAGACAAATAACGTAAATGGATGAGTTGTAAATGATAAATTTCTTTTGTCCCTCATCGAAATATTGGCAAGTTGGGCACGGAAAAGATAAGTTATGCCGGTTTCGATCTTAAGTTTGCCAGATTAGTAAAATTTTTAAAATTCACGATTATCTCGAAAATGGGTACAAAAAGAAAATTTTTTAGGTTTTGAATGACAACAAAAGGAACTAGATGGCTTCTTACTGATACTTGCTTTTTGTGATCGTCCCAAATTGGCAATGTTATACATGAAAATCTGAAAAAAGTCCCAATTTTTACAAATGCAAAGGTTTTTTTCGAAAATGGGTTTTAAAAAGATTTTTTAGGTTTGAATGACAAACGAAAGTGAACTAGATGAGCTTCTTCTGATAAATTTCTTTTTTTGACGCCCAATATTGGCAATGTTATGCCCCAAAAACAAAAAATTCCCAATTTTTTCGATAAGTTGGTTTTTAAAATGATTTTTTTTTGGTTTGAAAAGACAAAAAAGGGAAAAATGGGTGAACCCTGCTAATTGATACATTGCTTTTTGTGATCGTCCCAATATTGGCAATATTATACATGGAAAAAACTAGATTACCCAATTTTTACAAATTCAGATTTTTTTTGAAAAATGGTTCAAATAAGTTTTTTAGGTTTTAATGACAAATATAGGTAACTGGATGACGCCCCAACTGATAAATTGTTTTTTTTTTCACATCGCAATATTAGCAAAGTTAGAGACAGAAAAATTAAGATTAGTCCCGGTATCGATCTTAAAAATTGCCATTAAAAATTTTTTTACAAATTCACTTTTTTA
>JANFPS010000318.1:0-19310 GCA_024703675.1 Drosophila nebulosa
CGGAAAAAATTTAGAAAAAAGAATTTTTTCCCAAATTTACGATTTTTTGAAAAGTGGGTTTCAAAAAAAGTTTCTGGGTTTTGAATGAAAAAAGTAAGAAAACTGGATGAGCTACTAACTGAGACATTGCTTTTTTAAATCGTCCCAATATTGGCTAAGTTAGAGTACGGAAAAGTTGAGAATACTGAATTTTTACAAATTCACCATTTTCTCGAAAAGTGGGTTCAAAATGAGTTTTCTGGGTTTGAATGACAAAAGAAACTGAAACATTGCTTTTTTAAATCGTCCCAATATTTTCAAAGTTAGAGCACCGAAAAGTTGAGAAAACTGAATTTTTACAAATTCACAATTTTCTCGAAAAGTTTGGGTTTAAATGAGTTTTCTAAGTTTGAATGACAAAAGTAAGTAACTGGATGCGCTACTAACTGAAACATTGCTTTTTAAAATCGTCCCAATATGGGAAGTTAGAGCACGGAAAAGTTGAGAAAACTGAATTTTTTCAAATTCACGATTTTCTCGAAAAGTGGGTTCAAAATGAGTTTTCTGGGTTTGAATGACAAAAGTAACTGAAACATTGCTTTTTTAAAACGTCCCAATATTGGCAAAGTTAGAGTACGGAAAAGTTGAGAATACTGAATTTTTACAAATTCACGATTTTCTCGAAAAGTGGGTTCAAAATGAGTTTTCTAGGTTGAATTGACAAATGTAAGTGAACTGTATGAGCTACTAAATGAAACATTTCTCTTTTAAAATCGTGTCCCAATATTGGCAAAGTTAGAGCACGAAAAAGTTGAGGGAAAAATGAATTTTACAAATCACGATTTTCTCGAAAAGTGGGTTCAAAATTTAGTTTTCTAGGTTTGAATGACAAAAGTAAGTAAACTGATGAGCTACTAACTGAAACATTGCTTTTTAAATCGTCCCAATATTGGCAAAAAGTTGAGAAAAGTTGGAAAAGTTGAGAATACTGAATTTTTACATATTCACGATTTTCTCGAAAAGTGGGTTCAAAATCAGTTTTCTAGGTTTGAATGACAAATATATATAAACTGAATGAGCTACTAACTGATTGTTGCTTTTTTTAATGTCCCAAAATTGCCAAAGTTAGACCCGGCAAAGTTGAGATTAGACGGGATCGAACTTAAGTTCGCCAAATTACTTAGTTTACGGAATCACGATTTTCTCGAAAAGTGGTTTTTAAAATGAGTTTCTAGGTTTAAATGACAAATTAAGGTAAACTGGATGAACTGCTAACTGATCGTTGCTTTTTCAAATCATCCCAAAATTGCTAAAATTAGAGCACGGAAAAGTTGAAATTTTGCCAGTATCGAACTTGAATTCGCCAGATACTTTAATTCTTACAAATTCACGATTTTTTTCAAAAATGGGTTCAAAATGAGTTTTCTAGGTTTAAGTGACAAATGAAGGTAAACTGAATGAGCTACTACTGCTATGTTGCGTTTTGAAATCGTAACAAAATTGGTAAAGTTAGAGCACGGCAAAGTTAAGATTGTGCCGAGAGATTCGCCAAATTACTTAATTTTAACGAATTCACGATTTTCTCGAAAAGTGGGTTCAAAATCAGTTTTCTAGGTTTGAATGACAAAATATATAAAACTGAATGTGCTACTAACTGATTGTTGCTTTTTCCAATTGTCCCAAATTTGCCAAAGTTAGACCACGGCAAAGTTGAGATTATGCCGGGATCGAACTTAAGTTCGCCAAATTACTTAGTTTTTACGAATTCACGATTTTCTCGAACAGTGGGTTCATAATCAGTTTTCTAGTTTTAAATGACAAATTAAGGTAAACTGGATGAGCTAGTAACTCATTGTTGCTTTTTCAAATCGTCCCAAAATTGCCAAAATTAGAGCACGGAAAAGTTGAAATTTTGCAAGTAGCGAACATAAATTCACCAGATTATTTAATTCTTACGAATTCACGATTTTCTCGAAAAGTGGGTTCAAAATGAGTTTTCTGGGTTTGAATGACAAATGTAAGAAAACTGGATGGGCTACTAACTGAGACATTGCTTTTTTAAATCGTCCCAATATTGGCAGAGTTAGAGCACGGAAAAGGTGAGAGAACTGAATTTTTACAAATTCACGATTTTCTCGAAAAGTGGGTTCAAAATGAGTTTTTTAGGTTTGAATGACAAATGTAAGTAAACTGGATGAGCTACTAACTGAAACATTGCTTTTTAAATCGTCCCAATATTGGCAAAGTTAGAGTACGGAAAAGTTGAGAATACTGAATTTTTACAAATTCACGATTTTCTCGAAAAGTGGGTTCAAAATGAGTTTTCTAGGTTTGAATGACAAAAGTAAGTAAACTGGATGATTTACTAACTGAAACATTGCTTTTTTAAATCGTCCCAATATTGGCAAAGTTAGAGCATGGAAAGTTGAGAATACTGGAATTTTTACAAATTCACGATTTTCTCGAAAAGTGGGTTCAAAATGGTTTTCTAGGTTTGAATGACAAATGTAAGTGAACTGTATGAGCTACTAACTGAAACATTGCTTTTTTAAATCGTCCCAATATTGGCAAAGTTAGAGCACGAAAAAGTTGAGAAAACTGAATTTTTACAAATTCACGATTTTCTGAAAAGTGGGTTCAAAAAGAGTTTTTCTAGGGGTTTAATGAAAAAGTAAGTAAAAAGATGAGCTACTAAATGAAAACATTTTTTTTTAAAACGTCCCCCAAAATTGGCAAAGTTAGAGCATGGGAAAAATTGAGAATACTGAATTTTTACAAATTTCCCACTTTCTCGAAAAGTGGGTTCAAAAAGAGTTTTTCAGGTTTTTAATGAAAATGGGAAGTGAACTGTATGAGCTACTAACTGAAACATTGCTTTTTTAAATTCGGGCCCCAAAAATTGGGGGAAAAATTTAAACCCCGAAAAAGTTTTTAGGAAAAAATGAATTTTTACAAATTCACGATTTTTTCCCGAAAAGTGGGTTTTAAAATTTGGGTTTTTTAGGTTTAAATGACAAAATTTAAATAAAATGGATGCGCTACTAACGGGAAAAATTGCTTTTTTTAAAACGTCCCCAATTTTTGGCCAAAATTAGAGCACGGAAAAAATTGAGAAAACTGAATTTTTACAAAATTTACGATTTTCCCCCGAAAAGTGGTTTCAAAATGATTTTTTTGGGTTTGAATGACAAAAAATTAAATGAAAAAATTGCTTTTTTAAATGTCCCCAAATTTTTAAAGTTAGAGCAAAGGAAAAGTTTTAGGAAAAAAATGCTTTTTTTCAAAATTTACCCTTTTCTCGGAAAAAATGGGTTCCCAAAAAGAGTTTTTTTTTTTAAATTTGAATGACAAAAATAAGTAAACTGGATGCGCTATAACTGAAAAATTGCTTTTTTAAAAACGTCCCCAAAATTGGGGAAAGGGTTTGAGCACGGAAAAAAATTGAGAAAAAATTTAATTTTTTCAAATTTTACGATTTTTTCGAAAGTGGGGGTTTAAAATGAGTTTTTTAAAGGGTTTTAATGACAAAAGTAAGTAAACTTGGGGTGAGCCCTAAATGAAACATTGCTTTTTTTTAAAAAGTCCCCCAAAATTGGCAAAGTTAGAGTACGGAAAAGTTTAAAAAATACTGAAATTTTTTCAAAAATTTACGGGTTTTTTTCGACAAGTGGGTTCAAAAAGAGTTTTTTTAGGTTTTAAAGACAAAAGTAAGTAAACTGGATTTAAAATTACAAATGAAACATTGCTTTTTTTAAACGTTTCCCAAAATTGGCAAAAATTGGGGCTGGAAAAAGTTGAAAAATACTGGGAAATTTTTTCAAATTCACGATTTTTTTCGAAAAGTGGGTTCAAAATGAGTTTTTTTTAGGTTTGAATGACAAAAGTAAGTAACTTTTAAAGAGCTCTAACTGAAACCCTTTTTGGGTTTTTTTTTCGTCCCCCAAAATTGGGGAAGTTAAGGGACCCAAAAAGTTGAGAAAACCCGAATTTTTTTCAAAATTCCCACGATTTTCTCGAAAAGTGGGTTCAAATGAGTTTTCTTTCTAGGGTTTTAAGGACAAAAGTAAGTAAAAATGGAAAAGCGCTAACAAAATGGGAAAAATTGTTTTTTTTTAAAACGTCCCAAAATTTGGGAAAGTTTTGAGCAAAGGGAAAAATTTTAGAAACACGAATTTTTCCAAAATTCCAAAGATTTTCCCCCGAAAAAGGGGGGTTCAAAATAATTTTTTTGGGTTTGAATGACAAAAGTAAAAAACTGGGTAGCTACTAACTGAAAACATTTCTTTTTTTAAAACGTCCCAATTTGGCTTTGTTAAAAGTCGGGAAAAATTGAGAATACTGAATTTTTACCCAAAATTTAACCCCTTTTTTTCGAAAAGTGGGTTTTAAAATGAGTTTTTTTTTTTGGTTTGAATGCAAAAGAAACTGAAACATTTTTCTTTTTTTTAAAACGTCCCCCAAAATTTTTTAAAATTTGGAAACACCGAAAAAATTTAGAAAACTGAATTTTTCCAAAAATTTACGATTTTTTTCGAAAAGTGGGTTTTAAAAAAGAGTTTTTTTTAAGTTTTTAATGACAAAGGGAAGTAAACTGGATGCGCCCACTAAATGAAACCCTTTCTTTTTAAAATTTGTCCAATTTTTGGGGAAAGACCCAGTCACGGGGAAAAATTTAGAAAACTGAATTTTTTCAAAAAAAACACCGATTTTCCCCCAAAAAGTGGGTTCAAAATGAGTTTTTTTTTAGGGTTTAATGCAAAATTTAAATAAACTGTATGAAACTACTAACTGAAAAAATTTCTTTTTTAAATCGGCCCAAAATTGGGAAAAAGTTGGAAAAATTTGGGAAAAAGTTTTAAAAATACTGAATTTTTTCATAAATTTACATTTTTTTTTCCCAAAAGTGGGTTCCAAAAACTTTTTTTAGGTTTTAATGACAAATATATATAATTTTGAAAGTGCTACTAAATGATTTTTGCTTTTTTTCCCAAATTTTCCCCAAAAATTTTCCAAAGTTAGACCACGGCAAAGTTGAGATTATGACGGGGTTTGAAATTAAGTTCGCCCCAAAATTTCTTAGTTTTTACGAAATTTACGATTTTCTCGAAAAAATGGGGTTTTAAAATGGGGTTTTTCCCAGGTTTAAAAAGACAAATTAAGGGAAACTGGATGAACGCAATTTATCGTTGCTTTTTTTAAATCATCCCAAAATTGCTAAAATTTTGACACGGAAAAGTTGAAAATTTTTCCAATCGAACTTTAATTCGCCAGATATTTAATTCTTACAAATTCAAAGATTTTTTTCAAAAATGGGGTTTTTTAAAAGAGTTTTCCTAGGTTTAAATGACAAAAGAAGGTTTAAAATGAATGAGCTA
Organism: Drosophila nebulosa; assembly: GCA_024703675.1. NCBI lineage: Eukaryota > Metazoa > Arthropoda > Insecta > Diptera > Drosophilidae > Drosophila > Drosophila nebulosa. Next base: position 5,355 of record JANFPS010000318.1, read on the forward strand.
CTACTGCTAGTTTCTTTTGAAATCGTAACAAAATTTTGGGAAAATTAGAGCACGGCAAAGTTTAAAATTTTTGCCGAGAGATTCGCCAAATTACTTAATTTTAACGAATTCACGATTTTCCCAAAAATGGGTTTAAAAACATTTTTCCCAGGTTTGAATGCAAAAAAATTTTATAAACTGAATGGCCTACTAAAATGAAATTTTTGCTTTTTTTAAATTTTCCCAAATTTGCCAAAGGGTTGACCCCCCGGGAAATTTTAGATTATGCCCGGGGTCGAACTTTAAATTGCCAAATTCTTATTTTTACGAATTCACGATTTTTTTTTTTTCCCCCGAAAAGTGGGTTTTTTTAATCATTTTTTTTAGTTTTAAATGACAAATTAAGGTAAAAGGATGACTATTTCCCCCAAATTTTTGCTTTTTCAAATCGTCCCAAAAACGTGCCAAAATTAGAGCACGGAAAAATTAAATTTTTTCAAGTACGAAAATAACTTCCCCCAAAATTATTTTTAAATTTTTACGAAATTCCGATTTTTTGAAAAAGGTTTGGGGGGGAAAATGAGTTTTCTAGGGTTTTAAAAGCCCCTAAGGTAAATTGGATGAGCTACTAATTGGTATGTTGCGTTTTAAAAAAGGTTTCCCCCAAAAAAATTGGGGGAAAGGTTTTAAACACGGCAAAGTTGAGATTGTGCCAGATTACTTTTTTTTACGAATTACAAATTTTTTCCCCGAAAAGTGGGGGTTTTTAAAATCTTTTTTTTTTCTAGGTTTGAGTGACAAATAAATGTAAAATGAATGAAACTTTTTAACTTATCTTGCTTTTTTAATCGTCCCAAAATTGCCAAAATTTTGAAACCAAAGGCAAAGTTGAGGGTTATGCCGGGGTCGAACTTTAAATTCGGGCCAAAATTTCTTAGTTTTTACGAAAATTCCCGATTTTCTCGAAAAGTGGGTTTTTTAAAAAAGATTTTTCCCAAAGGGTTTTAGTTACAAAAAATGTAAACTGAAATGGGGCTTCTAACTTTTGTTGCTTTTTTTTCAAACGTCCCAAAATTGGGCCAAAATTTTGACCCCGGCAAAGTTGAGATTATGCCGGGGTCCCAAATTTAAAAAATTTTTTTCGCCAAATTAAATTTGGTTTTTTTTAAAGAATTTTTAAAAAAAAAAAAAAAAAATTTTCCTTTTGGAAAAAGGGGGTTTTTAAAATGGAAGGTTTTCCCCAGGGTTTAAAATGACAAAATTGGTTAAACCCCCCCCCGGATGAACCTTTTCTAAACGGGATCGGGGTTTTTTTCAAATCAAAAACCCCCAAAATTTGGGGAAAATTTTGACCCCGGGGGAAAAATTTAAATTTTTTTCCTTTTTCGGGGGGCCCCAATTTTCCCCCCCCCGATTTTCTTTTAATTCTTAAAAAAATTTTCCCCCAGATTTTTTTTGGGAAAAATGGGGTTTAAAAAGGGGTTTTCTTTTTGGTTTTTTAAAAGACAAAATGGAGGTAAACTGGATGAGCACTTTAAAAAGGGATGTTGCGTTTTCAAAATCTCCCAAAATTGGGGGAAAATTAGACCAGGGGAAAGTTGAAATTATGCCCCGGGGTCGAACTTAATTCGCCAAATTAACCTTTTTGTTTTTTTCGAAATTCCCCGATTTTTCCCCCGAAAAAAGTGGGGTTTATAAAACAGTTTTCCCCGGTTTTAATGAAAAATTAAGGGTTTCCTGGATGAAAATGCTAACTGATCGTTTTTCTTTTTTCAAAAACATCCAAAAAATTGCTTAAAAAATTTGGCACGGAAAAGTTGAAAAATTTTTTTCCAAAATCGAACTTGAAATTCCCCCCAGATTCTTTTTAAAATTTTTAAAAAATTCAAAAGATTTTTTTCAAAAAAGGGGGTTTAAAATGAGTTTTTCTAGGTTTAAGTGACAAAAGAAGGGAAACTGAATGGACTATACTGCTATGTTGCGTTTTCAAATCGTAACAAAATTTGGGAAAAGTTAGAGCACGGCAAAATTGGGGTTGGGGGCCGGGGGGATTCGCCAAATTTTCCTTTTAATTTTTTAAAGAATTCACGATTTTTCTTTTGAAAAGTGGGTTTTTAAAATCATTTTTTCCCAGGTTTTTATTTCCCAAAAAATAATTTAAAATGAATGTGCTAAAAAAAAGATTGGGTTTTTTTTTTTTCCCCCAAATTGGGCCCAAAAATTTTCCAAATTTAGAGCCGGAAAAGTCAAAATTTTGCTAAATATCCCAAAAATTTAAATTTTGCCAGATTTTTTTAGGTTCTTACAAATTCACGATTTTCCCCGAAAAAATGGGTTTTAAAAATGATTTTTTCAGGTTTTTAATGACCAAAAATAAAGGGAACTGGGTGAGTTTTCTAACTGAAACTTGCTTTTTTTAAAAACGTCCCCCAAAATTGGCAAAGTTAAGCATGGAAAATTTAGAATCCGGAAATTTTTTCAAATTCCCCCCGATTTTCCCCGAAAAAATTTGGGGTTTAAAATGAGTTTTTCTTTTCCCCCCCTTTTTTAATGACAAATGTAAGTGAACTGGGTTTAGTACTAAAATGAAACCTTGCTTTTTTAAATCGGGCCCAATATTTGGGTAATTTGAGCACCCGGGAAAAGGGGGGAGAGAAATGAATTTTTACAAATTTAAAAAGATTTTTTTCGAAAATTTGGGGTTTAGGGAAAGAGTTTTTCCCAGGGTTTTAAAAGACAAATGTAAATGAACCCGTATGGCACTAACTGAAAAAATTTTTTTTTTAAATCGCCCCCAATAAATTGGGGAAAATTTTGAGAACGGGGGGAAAATTGAGAAAACTTTAAATTTTTTCAAATTCAACGATTTTTAATCGAAAAGTGGGTTCAAAATGATTTTTTTTAGGTTTTTAATACAAAAATAATAAAATGTAAAGGCTTTTAAAAAATAACCCGAAACCTTGCTTTTTTTTAAATCGTTCCCCCCAATTTTTGGAAAGTTGGCATGGAAAAAAGTTTGGGGAAAAACTGAATTTTACAAATTTTACCCATTTTTTTTTTGAAAAAATGGGTTCAAAATCATTTTTTTTTTGGGTTTTAATTACAAAATTTTAAAAAAACTGGATGAGCTACTCTGAGAAATTTCTTTTTTTAAATCGTCCCAAAAATTGGCTAAGTTAGAGCACGAAAAGGGGGAGAGAACTGGGAATTTTTTTAAAAAATTCACGATTTTTTCCTGGAAAGTTTGGGGTTTAAAATGAAATTTTTCTTTGGGGTTTTGAATGCAAATTTAAGAAAAATGGGTTGGGACTAACTAGACATTTTTCCCCTTTTTTTAAAAACGTCCCAATATTGGGAAAAAATTTTGAGCACGGAAAAGGTAAAGAACTGAAAAATTTTTTCAAATTCAAAAAAATTTTCCCCGAAAAGTGGGGGGTTTAAAATGAGTTTTTTTAAAATTTAATGACAAAAATAAGTAAAACCCGGATGCGGGTAACTTAAATGAAACATTGGGTTTTTAAAAAACGTCCCCAATATTGGCAAAGTTTAAACAAAGGGAAAAGGGTTTTGGGAAAATGAATTTTTAAAAAATTCACGATTTTCTCGAAAATTGGGTTTTAAAAAAGAGTTTTTTTTAGGTTTTTAATGACAAAATAAGTAAAAATTATGATCTACTAACTGAAACATTGGGTTTTTTAAAAACGTCCCCAAAATTGGGCAAAAAGTTGAGAAAAGTTGGAAAAGTTTGAGAAAACTGAAAATTTTTTCATATTCACGGGTTTTCTCGAAAAGTGGGTTCAAAAAACATTTTTTTCCCAGGTTTGGAAAAGACAAATATAATTTTTTAAACTGAAAAGTGCTACTAAAATGATTTTTTTTGCTTTTTTTTATTTCCCATTTCCCCCAAAAATTTCCAAAGGGTTTAACCCCCCCCAACCCCCGGGAAAGTTGAATAAAGGCCCCCGGGGTCGAACTTAAGTTCGCCAAATTACTTAGTTTTTTTTAAGAATTTTTAAAGATTTTCCCTTTTTCCCCGGGAAAAATGGTTTTTAAAATTTAGTTTTTCTAAGGGGGTTTAAAAGACAAAATTTAAGTAAACTGGATGAACCCCGGGTAACTTATCGTTGCTTTTTTTTAAATCATCCCAAAAAATTTCTAAAATTAGCCCCCCCCCCCCGGGAAAAATTGAAATTTTGGCCCAGTATCGAACTTTGAATTCGCCCGATACTTTAAATTTTTTACAAAATTTCCGGGTTTTTTTCAAAAAAAGGGGTTTAAATGAGTTTTTTTTTTTTAGGTTTTTTAAATGACAAATGAAAGGGTTTAAAATGAAAGAGCTTAACTACTGCTTGTTTGCGTTTTGAAAACGTAAAACCCCAAAAATTTGGTAAAGTTAAAAGCACGGCAAAAATTTTAAAATTGTGGAAAGATTTCGCCAAATTAATTAATTTTTTAAAAGAATTCACGATTTTCCCCCGAAAAGTGGGGTTTAAAATCATTTTTTTTAGGGTTTTAAAGACAAAAATATATTTTAAATGAATTTTGCAAATAACTGATTGGTTTCTTTTTTTTTCCCAATTTTTTCCCCCCAAATTTTTCCAAAGGGTTTAAACCCCGGGGAAAGTTGAGATTTTTGCCGGGATCGAACTTTAAAATTCGCCCCCTTTTTCTTAATTTTTTTTCGAATTCCCCGATTTTCTCGAACCAGTGGGTTTATAATCAGTTTTTTTAGTTTTAAATGGGCAAAATTTTAAAGGGAAACCCGGATGAGCTAGTAACTCATTGGGTTTCTTTTTTTAAATGTCCCAAAATTTGGGGCCAAAATTTTTGGCATGGGAAAAAATTTTTAAATTTTGCAAGGTTTGCGAACATAACTTTCACCAGATTATTTAATTCTTTCCCAATTTCCACGATTTTTTCCCGAAAAGTGTGGGTTTAAAAAAAATTTTTCTAGGTTTAAAAAGACACATGAAGGTAAATTGGGGTTACTACTAACTGGGATTTTTTGCGTTTTTTAAAAACGTCCCAAAAAATTTGGGAAAGTTAGAAACAAAGGGAAAGTTGGGGTTGTGCCAAAATTACTTAATTTTTACGAAAATTCCAAAAATTTTCTCAAAAGGGGGGGGGTTTAAAAACAATTTTTTTTAGGGGTTTTAAATGAAAAATAAAATGTAAAAATGAATGAGCTTCTAATTAAAACGTTTGGCTTTTTCAAATCGTCCCCCAAAATTGGGCCAAAAATTTAAAAACCACGGGGAAAAATTGAGAAATTTTGCCGGGATCGAAATTTTAAATTTCCCCCCAAATTACTTAGTTTTTTTCCCCGATTCACGATTTTTTCCCCGAAAAGTGGGGTTTTAAAAAGAGTTTTTCTAGGTTTTTTAGGACAAATAAATGTAAACTGAATGAGCCCCTTTTTAAATTATTTTTGCTTTTTTCCCAAATCGGGGCCCCCAAAAATTGCCAAATTTAGGGCCACGGCAAAGTTTTAGATTTTTGCCGGGAAACCAACTTAAGTTTTTCGGGCCAAAATTTACTTTTGTTTTTTAAACGAATTCACGATTTTCCTCGAACCGTGGGTTTAAATCAGTTTTCCCAGGTTTTTTAAATTTACAAATTTAAGGTAAACTGGGGGTTTAGCTAGTAACTCTTGTTGCTTTTTTTTAAATTTGGTTTCCCAAAATCGTGCCCCAAAAATTTTAAACACGGAAAAGTTTGGGAAAATTTTGGGAAGTAGCGGGAAAATAACTTTCCCCCCAATTTTTTTAATTCTTAAAGAAAAAATTTAAAGATTTTTTTTTGAAAAGTGGGTTCAAAATGGTTTTTTTTTAGGTTTAAAAAACATGAAGGTAAAATTTGGGTGAGCTACTAAATGGTATGGTTGCGTTTTTAAAAAGCGTTTTCCCAAAATTGGCAAAGTTAGACCACGGCAAAATTGATAAATTTTGCCGGGGAACGGGAAATTTTAAATTTTGCCAAATTACTTATTTTTTTAAAAGAAATTTTAAAAGTTTTTCCTTTGGAAAAAAAAAAAGGGGGGGTTTTTTAAAAAAAGATTTTTTTTTGGTTTAAAAGACAAATTTAAAGGGAAACTGGATGAATTTCTAACTTTAAACGTTGCTTTTTTTTAAATCATTTTCCCCAAAAAATTTGGGGAAAATTAGGGCCACGGAAAAGTTGAAATTTTTCCCTTTTCGAACTTAATTTCGCCAGATACTTTAATTTTTACAAATTTTACGGGTTTTTTTTTTTGAAAAGTGGGTTTTAAAATGAGTTTTTTTAGGGTTTAAATGCAAAGAAGGTAAACTGGTGAGCTACTAACTGGGATGTTTTCGTTTTTTCAATCCCTCCCCCAAAAATTTGGGGAAAATTTTGACCCGGCAAAGTTGATATTTTTGCCGGGATCGAAAATTTTAAGGTTTTGCCAAATTACTTATTTTTTTACAAAATTCCCGATTTTTTTTTCGAAAAAATGGGTTTTATAAACAGTTTTTCTAGTTTTAATGCCAAATTTTAAAGGGTTTAAATTGGGTGGTGAACTGCTAAATGATCCCTTGCTTTTTTCAAAAAACAAATTTCCAAAAATTGCCCAAAAAATTTGAGCACGGGGAAAATTTAAATTTTTGCCAGTTTTCGAACTTTGAATTCGCCAGATTCTTTAATTTTTTACAAATTTAAAGAATTTCCCCCCTTTTTTTCAAAAAGGGGGTTTAAATGAGTTTTCTAGGTTTAAGTGACCAAAAGAAGGTAACTGAATGGGGCTACTACTGGCCCATGTTGGGTTGGGGTTTTTTAAATCGTAACAAAAATTTGGGAAAGTTTAAGCAAAAGGCCAAATTTGAGATTTGGGGCCGGGAGATTCGCCCCAATTACTTTAAATTTTAAAAAGAATTCCAAAAAATTTTTCTCGAAAAAGTTGGGGTTTAAAATCAGTTTTCCCAAAAGGGTTTTAATACAAATAAATTTTAAACGAATTTTGGGTTTCTTAAATGATTGTTGTTTTTTCCAATTGTCCCCAAAATTGCCGAAAATTTGGGGGGGCGGGAAAAAATCAAAATTTTTGCTAGTATCGAAAATTAAAAATTTGCCAGATTATTTGTTTTTTAAAAAAATTCACCGATTTTTTTCTCCGAAAAGGGGGTTCAAAAAGAGTTTTCTAGGTTTGAATGACAAAAGTAAGGAAAATGATGAGCTAAAATTTAAAATAAACATTGCTTTTTTTTTTTAAAACGTCCCCCAATTTTGGCCAAAATTAGAGCAATTGGGGAAAAAAATTTAAAATACTGAATTTTTACCCCCAAATTTTAAAGCCTTTTTCTTTCGAAAAGGTGGGGGTTTAAAATCGTTTTCTAACGTTTGAATCCCCCTGTAAAATTTAACCCGTTGGGGCACTAACTTTAAAAAAAAAATTGCTTTTTTTTCGCCCCCAAAATTTTTGGGTAAGTTTTTAAACAAAGGAAAAGGTGAGAGAACTGAAAAATTTTTAAAAATTCACGATTTTTCTCGAAAAGTGGGTTCAAGGGAAAGAGTTTTTTTCTAGGTTTTGAAAAGACAAAAATGTAAGTGAAAAAATGTATGAGCTTTCTAACTGGAAAAAATTGCCCTTTTTTAAATCCCCCAATATTGGCCCAAAATTTTAAAAAACGGAAAAGTTTTAGAAAACTGAATTTTTTTCAAATTCACGATTTTAAAACAAAAATGGGTTTTAAAAAAGAGTTTTTTGGTTTTTAAATTTCAAAAGTTAGTAAACCCCCGTATTTGCTAAATACCTGAACATTGCTTTTTTTTTTAAACGGGCCCAATATTGGGCAAAAGGGTTTAGAGCATGGGAAAATTTTAAAATACTGAATTTTTTTCAAATTTTACGATTTTCTCGAAAATTTGGGTTTAAAAACGTTTTTCTGGGTTTTAAAAACAAAAGGGAAAAAACTGGGTGAGTAAAATAAACCCGGGGGAAACAAACATTGCTTTTTTTAAAACGTCCCAATATTGGCTAAGTTTTGAGCACGGAAAAAGGGGAGAAAAACTGAAATTTTTTCAAATTCAGAAATTTTTTCGGAAAATGGGGGTTTAAAATGAGTTTTTCTGGGTTTTTAAAAATGTAAGAAAACTGGATGAGCTACTAACGGGGACATTGCTTTTTTAAATTTGTCCCCAAAATTGGCAAAGGGGTTTGAGGGCCCGGAAAAGGTAAGAGAACTGAATTTTTTCAAATTCACGGGTTTTCTCGAAAAGTGGGTTTAAAAAGATTTTTTTAGGTTTGAATGACAAAAGTTTAAACAAAAACGGGGTGCGCTAAATAACTGAAAAAATTGCTTTTTTTTAAAAAACGTGCCCCAAATTGGCAAAGTTAGAGCACGGAAAGTTTTTGAAAACTGAAATTTTTTCAAAATTCCCCATTTTCTCGAAAATGGGTTCAAATTGGGGGGTTTTTTTTGGGTTTGAAAGGGCCCAAAAGTAAAAAACTGGATGAAACCCACTAAATGAGACAAATTTCTTTTTTAAATCGTCCCCTTTTTGGGAAAGTTTTAAACACGAAAAAATTGAAAAAACTGAATTTTTACAAATTCACGATTTTCCGGGAAATGGGTTCAAATGGGGTTTTCTAGGTTTTTAATGAAAAAATAAAATAAACTGGATGGCGCTTTCTAAAATGAAACATTGCTTTTTTAAAAACGTCCCAATTTGGCAAAATTAGAGCCCGGAAAATTTTTGGAAAACTGGAATTTTTTACAAATTCCCGTTTTCTCGAAAAGTGGGGGTTCCAAAAAAAGGTTTTTCTAAGTTTGAATGAAAAAAAGTAAGTAAAAATGGAAAGGCCCCTACTAACTGAAACCTTTGGGTTTTTTAAAATCGTTCCCCCCCATTGGCAAAGTGAGAGCACGGAAAAGTTAGAAAACTGAATTTTTTTCAAATTCACGAAATTTTTTCGAAAATTGGGGTTTAAAAAAGTTTTCTTTGGTTTGAATACAAAAGTAAAAAACCCGTATGAGCACTAACTGAAACATTGCTTTTTTTTTAAAACGTCCCAATATTGGGAAAGTTAGAGCATGGGAAAAATTGAGAAAACTGAATTTTTTTTCAAAATTCCCCGATTTTTCCCAAAAATGGGGTTCAAAATCAGTTTTTCCCAGGTTTGGGAAAGACAAATATATATAAAATGAAAGTGCTACAACTGATTGTTTTCTTTTTTCCAATTGTCCCAAAATTGCCAAAGTTAGAAAGACGGCAAAAATTTAGATATGCCCCGGGGTAAAATTAAGTTTTTGCCCCCAAATTTCTTAGTTTTTTTTCGAAATTTACGATTTTCCCCGAAAAGTGGTTTTGGGGGAAAAGGTTTTTTTTAGGGGTTTTAAAAACAAATTAAAGGGGAACTTTGGGTGAACTGCTAACTGACGTTTCTTTTTTCCCAAAACCCCCTCCACCCAAAAAAAATTGGGGGAAAAAAAAATTAAAAGCACGGGAAAAGTTGAAATTTTCCCCAATATCGAACTTTAAATTTGCCAATCCCTTTAATTCTTACAAATTCCCCCCATTTTTTCAAAATTTGGGGTTTAAAAAGATTTTTTTAGGTTTTAAATGAAATGAAGGGAAACTGAATGAGCTACTCTGGTTTTTTTGGGGTTTTCAAATCTTTTTAACAAAATTTGGTAAAGTTAAGCACGGCCAAAAAATTTAGATTTTTGCCGGGAGATTCGCCAAAATTTCTTAATTTTAAAGAATTCACATTTTTTCCCCTCGAAAAATGGGTTCAAAATCAGTTTTCTGGTTTTAATGCCCAAAAATTTTTAAAAATGAATGTGCACTAACTGATTGGGTTTCTTTTTTCCCAAATTTTCCCAAAATTCCAAAATTGACCACGGGAAAGTTTAGATTATGCCCGGGGTCGAACTTAAATTCGCCAAAATTCTTAGTTTTTTTTCGAATTCACATTTTTTCGAACGTGGGGGGCATAATCAGTTTTTTTAGTTTTAAATGACAAATTAAGGTAAACTGGAAAGACTAGTAACCATTGTTGCTTTTTTTAAAACGTCCCAAAAATTTCCAAAAATTGAGCCGGAAAAAATTGAAATTTTTGCAAGTAGCGAACTAAATTCACCAGATTTTTTTAATTCCCACGAAAATTCCCCCTTTTTTTGAAAAGTGGGGTTTTAAAAAGGTTTTCTAGGTTTAAATGACCCAAAAGAAGGTAAAATTTGGTGAGCTAAATAACTGGTATGTTGCGTTTTAAAAGCGTCCCAAAATTGGCAAAGTTAGAGCACGGCAAAGTTGAGATTGTGCCAGATTACTTAATTTTTAAAGAAAATTTAAGATTTTCCCCGAAAAGTGGGTTTTAAAATGGTTTTCCCAGGGTTTGAAATGACCCCAAAAGTAATGAACTGTATGGCTACTAACTGAAACATTGCTTTTTTAAAAACGTTTCCCAAAATTTTTGGGAAAATTAGAGCCGAAAAAATTAAGAAAACCCCGAATTTTTTAAAAAATTCAAAGATTTTTCTCGAAAAAATGGGTTTAAAATTTAGTTTTTTTAGGTTTAAAAAGACAAAAGTAATAAAACTGGGGGTCGCTACTAACTGAAACCTTGCTTTTTTTAAATCGTCGCCAAAATTGGCAAATTAGAGCAAAGGGAAAAATTTTAGAAAACTGAATTTTTAAAAAATTCCCGATTTGCTCGAAAAGTGGTTTTCCCCAAAATGAGTTTTTTCCCGGGTTTTTAAAAGACAAAAGTAAAAATGAAACATTGCTTTTTTAAATCGCCAAATAAATTAAAGTTTTTTTTTTTTTTTTTTTTTTTTTTTTTTTTTTAAGCACGGAAAATTAAGAAAAAAAGAATTTTTACAAAATTTCCCCATTTTTTCTCGAAAAGTTGGGTTTCCCCAAATGGGTTTTCCCTAGGTTTAAAAAGACAAATTTAAGGGGGGAAACTGGATGAACCCCCCCCTAAAATGATTTGTTTTTTTTTTTCAAATCAACCCAAAATTGGGAAAGTTTTGAAGACTAGGGAAAAATTGGGAAAATTTTTTTCCGTATCCCAAATTAAATTCGCCCCCCGATACTTTAAATTCCTTAACAAATTCACATTTTTTTTTTGAAAAAAGGGGTTTAAAATGAGTTTTTCCCAGGTTTAAATGACAAAAGAAGGTTTAAATGGATTACCCCACCCCAACTGGTATGTTTTCGTTTTTAAATCGTCCCAAAAATTGGGGAAAATTTTTGGGCCACGGGAAAGGGTTTATATTATGCCGGGGTCGAACTTAAGTTTCGCCAAATTACTTTGTTTTTTTACGAATTCCCGATTTTCCCCGAACAGTGGGTTCATAATCAGTTTTCTAGGTTTTTTTTACAAATTAAGGTTTAAATGGGTGAAAAGGGTAAACTGGGTCGGGTTTCTTTTTTTAAAAACATCCAAAAATTGCTAAAATTAGAGCACGGAAAAGTTGAAATTTTTCCAGTAAACGAACTTGTTTGCCCCGATTCTTTAAATTTTTACAAATTCCCCCGATTTTTTTTTTAAAAAGGGGTTTAAAATGAGTTTTCTAGGTTTAAGTGACAAATGGGAAAGGGGAAAATGAAAGACTACTAAATGCTATGTTGCGTTTTTTAAATCGTAAAAAAATTGGTAAAGTTAAGCACGGCAAAATTGGATTTTTGCCGGGGAAATTTGCCCAAAAATTTCTTAATTTTTCCCAATTTACGATTTTCTCGAAAAGTGGGTTTTTAAAAATCAGGGTTTTCCCCAGGTTTTGAAAAGACAAATAAAATTTTAAAATGAATTTGCTACTAACCCTTTGTTTCTTTTTCCAATTGTCCCCAAAATTGCCAAAATTTGAGCACGGGAAAAATCAAAATTTTGCTAGTACAACTTAAATTTTGCCAATTATTTAAAATTTTTACAAATTCAAAAGATTTTCCTCCCAAAAGTGGGTTCAAAATGAGTTTTCCCAGGGTTTTAAAAGGGCAAAAGTAAGTAAAAATGGATGAGCTACCCAACTGAAAAACATTGCTTTTTTTTAAAACGCCCCAAAAATTGGGAAAGTTAGAGCACGGAAAAGTTTTAGAAAAATGAAATTTTTTCAAAAATTTAAAGATTTGTCAAAAGTGGTTTTTAAAATGAGTTTTTTGGGTTTGAATGACAAAGTAAAGAAACATTGCTTTTTTTTAAAACGTCCTAAAATTTTTTAAAATTAAGCCACCGGAAAATTTTAAAAAAACTGAATTTTTACAATTCCCCCGATTTTTTTTCGAAAAATGGTTTCAAAAGAGTTTTTCCCAGGGTTTTAAAAGACAAATTTTAAAAAAAACTGGATGAACTGCTAAATGATCGTTGCTTTTTCCAAAAACACCCAAAATTTGGGGAAAATTGACCACGGAAAAAGGGGAAAATTTTTCCAGTAAACCCAACTTTAAAAATTTGCCAGATACTTTAATTCCCTTTCAAATTCACGGGTTTTTTTTTTTTTGAAAAATGGGTTCAAAAAAGATTTTTTTAGGTTTAAATTGACAAATTTAAGGTAAAAGGGGTGAGCTTTTTCTAAAGGTTGGTTTCGTTTTCAAATGGGGGGGCCCCCCAAATTTGGGGAAAATTAACCAAAGGCAAAGTTTATAAATTTGCCCCGGGTCGAACCTTTTAAATTCGCCAAAATTTCTTATTTTTTTTCGAATTCACGATTTTTCGAACAGTGGGTTCCCTAATAAGTTTTTCCCAGGTTTTTAATGACAAATTTAAAAGGGTTTAAAATGGATGAACGGGTAACTGATCGTTGCTTTTTTAAATATCCAAAAATTTCTAAAAATTTGAGCACGGAAAAAGTTTTAAATTTTCCCCAGTATCGACTTGAATTTCCCCCAGATTCTTTAATTCTTTTTCAAATTTACGATTTTTTTTAAAAAAGGGGTTTAAAATGAGTTTTCTAGGTTTAAGTGCAAAAGAAGGGAAACTTGGGAAAGAGCTACTACTGCTATTTTTGCGTTTTCAAAATCGTAAAAAAATTGGTAAAGTTTTGAGCACGGCAAAGGGGTTTAGATTTTTGCCGGGAGATTCGCCAAATTTTTCTTAATTTTAACGAATTCAAAGATTTTCCCCCGAAAAATGGGTTCAATCAAATTTTTTTTAGTTTGAAGACAAATATATATTAAAAAATAATGTGCTCTAAATGCGTTGCCTTTTTTTTTCCCAAATTTTCCCAAAGTTTGCCAAATTAAGCACGGGGAAAAATCAAAAATTTTTTCTAGTATCGAAATTAAAAATTTGCCAGATTTTTTAATTCTTACAAAAATTTACTATTTTCCCCCGAAAAGTGGGTTTTAAAATGAGTTTTCTAGGGTTTTAATTCAAAAGTTTAAATAAACTGGATGACTACTTTAAATGAAAAAATTGCTTTTTTAAAATCGTCCCAAAATTGGGAAAGTTAGAGCATGGAAAAAATTGAGGGAATTTCTGAATTTTTTTCAAATTCCCGACTTTCCCCGAAAGTGGGTTCAAAATTTATTTTTTTTTAGGGTTTTAATGACAATGTAAATGAACTTAGGAGCTACCCAACTGAAACATTGCTTTTTTTAAATAATCCCCCAATATTGGCTAAGTTAGAGCATTTGGAAAAGGTGAGAGGGAAATGGGAAATTTTTACAAATTCCCCGATTTTTTTTCGAAAAAATGGGTTCCCGAATGGTTTTTTTTTCTGTTTGAATGAAAACCCCTGTAAGGGGAACTGTTTTGGGGCCCTTCCCAAATGAAACAATTGCTTTTTAAAAATCGCCCCAAAATTGGCAAAGTTAGAGAACGGAAAAAATTTTAGGGAAAAATGAATTTTTAAAAATTCCCGTTTTTTTCGAAAATGGGTTCAAAATGAGTTTTTTTCTAAGTTTTTAATGAAAAAAGTAAGTAAAATGGGTGCGCTACTAAATGAAAAATGCTTTTTTAAATTCCCCCAAAATTCGCAAAAGTTATAGCACGGGAAAAAATTTGGAAAAATGAAT